>CM077198.1:4706264-4998764 GCA_039654625.1 Rhinogobio ventralis
CTATTGCGGTCTCAAAACTCTGGCCAGTTGATAATACCTAGAATATCAAAATCAACTGCTGGCGGTCGATCCTTTTCCTATTTAGCACCTAAACTCTGGAACAGTCTTCCTAGAATTGTTCGGGAAGCAGACACACTCTGTCAGTTTAAATCTAGACTAAAAACGCATCTCTTTACTATGGCATACACATAGAACATTTTTAATTTATTTTTTATTCAGATCAATTAAATGATTGTTTTAGGCTGCATTAACTAGGTCAGCCGGAACCGGGAACACTTCCCATAACACCTGATGTACTCGTTACATCATAAGAAGAATGGCATCTACGCTAATGTTAGTCTCTCTGTTTATCCCGAAGTTTACCGCAGTCAGCCGGATCCGGGCCGTATCTAGATCAGATGGTGGACCAGCGCCCAGACATTACCAACTCATCCCTGAAGTGTCTGCAGAGAGCGTGTCAATTAGACTCCCTCTGAAATTGCCTCAAAAACCCATCCTCAATAAACCCGTCCCTGGCGTGATGACTCTGATCTTTTGAATATTCCGATCTAATATTACTTCTGACCTGTAAGGCTGCCAAAATAATAAACATACACTGTTTGTTAATTGGCCAGAGGAGAACTGACACCCCGACTGAGCCTGGTTTCTCCCAAGGTTTATTTTTCTCCATTAGGCCACCTGATGGAGTTTTGGTTCCTTGCCACTGTCGCCTTTGGCTTGCTCAGTTGGGGACACTACATTTTCAAATAAATATCCAAATAAATTTAATTACTAAACTAAATTAACTATGTCAACCACATTACTTGAATATATATGATAATTGAAAAGCTGGATGACATCACCGTTTTCTCCAGAGCGGCTCCAGACACATTCTCTCACACACACACACACACACACACTGCCACAAATAATTAACGTACATACTTTCATTCTTCACAGTCTCACTTCATAAGGCACAAGAGAGAGACAACACTCATTAGTTCTCTCCTCAAACTGCTCGTTTGTCTTCCTCCTGCGGCTCTGATTCTATTCATATTCAGAGGTAAACTTCAAACAGTGATGTTGTACAGTGGAGGAAAAGTGTACACATTAAAACGAACTGTGTATTGGTCGTAAAGGCTCAGCATGGAAGACAGATGGTGATTTCCTGAAAAACAACCAGAGGCCTGCGAGACATTTACGAGATTATTAGCATGTGGACTCTTGTTTTCTCTCGCGCTGATTCGGGCAGGGGATCAGAAGCGAGTCAGGGGTTGTCGGGTACACGCACAGGTTCAGGAGGGTTCGTGACAGACACTGCTTTCAACGGGAATTGATCTCTTGGTCTGGTTTACAGAACGAGAGAGCTGCTAACCTGCTGTTTTATCATGTACTGGTGCACAACGGATAGACCATATATTAGTTTTTCTCGATTGCTAACACACAATTCATGAAACAATTCACAATTTTCTCACAACTATAAACACAATCATGTAACTACACACCAACTTGTAAAAACCTCAAACTTCCACGTCAAAATCAAATATTTCTGTCAAAAATGTATTCACTTCTGTCAAAATCAAACTTTGGCCTCAGGTAACACACACAACCTGCAAATACACAGACTACTGCACTGCCCAGTGAACACTAGTGCGATCAATTCATAACACTGTAACAAAAATACCTCTTATTGGGATTCAAGAATAATTTGACAGCTCAGTGTCTAATACAGAAAACATAAATTAAAGTGTGCAGACAGAGCAAAATGAGCTTTCATTTCACTATTGTAAAGTGATCTTACAGTAGATGAAAGTATATGAAATAGTTGATCTTACAAGAGAGAAGTTCAAAAACCAAAGAACTAAATATGAGCTGCGTATGCAACACAGTACAGTATACTGTCAATTACAGTAATAGAAGAAATATAATCCAAATTTCATTACAGTATACAGTACTATTAGCAGTTTCTTGGTCTTCTGGCGAATTTGAGGGTGTACATGTGCTACAGTTTCTAGACACAGAAGAGTGAAATTTCTCTGATATAAAGTACTGTAACTGTATATGTAAGTATAAAACCCTGTCGATGATTCTAGGATGCAATTTCTAAAGCACAGTCAGCTGTGCTCCTGTGTATATGATTCTGATTGGTGTGTCATCATTTTTGCTCCTAAATGTTTACTGATGGATAAATGTGTGCTGTTTGAGTTCACATAGTGACACTTGAGTTAATTATACTACGTGTTTGTGTTTTCTGAACGAGAACAAAAAAGGGCATTTTTGCAGAAATCATTAAGAAAATTGTAATGTGTGTGAAAGCAAGTAAAATGTGTTTAAAGTTTTGAGAAATGTGTCTTTGTTTTGAGAAATTAATAAGTGGTTTGGGAAATTGTGCAAAATGATTCTGTTATAGTGTGTTAGCAATCGAGAAAAACTGTAATCACCCGCTGTAGGACAGTGTGCATCACTCCACGGGCTGTGTTTATGTGAATTGTGCGGATTGACGATTGATGATTCACTGATGATTGCTCGCAGCGAGGTTTCTCTGAACCGTGAGTGTGGAGCGAGAGGGGAGTGAATATAAAAGCCTTCGAGCGGGGAACGGAAACAATGCAGAGCAGAATTAAACTCATAACCCCTTTTTAAACAATAACCAGAATAATGATAGAGAAATAATGATCTATTTTATGGTGATGCTTGGTAGGTTTGGCTGATTTACTGAGGTCAAAGTCTCAACTGCTCTCTATCTGCTTTCTTTGAACAGATCTCAGGTACTGTAGACTGACTGGGTTCCTCAGCTCACCCTAGTGTTTAGACAGTCAGTTGGAGATGTCTACCTGAGGGGCTGATCTACAGCTAGAAGAGGTAGAGAAAAAGGGGGGGGGGGGTCCAATGCTATTTCATGCTGACTAGTTTACAACGTTAAACAGTTGATTCTCATGCTAAACATGGCCAAAATTTAAAAAAACTAGTTGAATGTATTGGAGTATTTCTGTGCCAAACACACTCCTTCAGGATTCTAATAAGTTTCGGAAAGTTTTTTTTGAGTATGGCCCTGTATGACTTCATGAAGAGTGGAATTCCTTGTATGGGCACTTCTCCCGGAAGAGCACACACACACACACACACACACACACACACACACATATATATATCAACCAGAGCGTGAGCAAGAGCGCACCCATCAACGACTTCGTTCGGTTACGGCAGCGCTGCCATTTTAAAGAAGTGTGTTTCTGGTTGTGAGGGAAAGATAACCTTGTTCAGCTTCCCAAATAACTCAGCGTTAAGGGAACAGTGGATGCAGTTTGTTTTTCCAGAGTTCTGCAAGTGTGTGTGTTTGTTCCCGGTCACAAGTCGAAACCGCAGACGGTGAGTGAAACTGCATCAAATGTCTGTGTTTTGTTGGCAATCGGTGAGTAAGTGCATATAATGTGAACAACACAAACGTATAGTGAATCAAAAGTTATCCAGGGATAATGCCATGATGTGTTGTGTATGTGTGTGTGTGCTCGACTCTTTAGCTCCGCCCACTGCACTCCTCCACGAGTTCGGCTGTTTTCGGAAAGAATCGGTACAGCATATCTGTCTTTTATAAATCTGATAAAAAATAAAGACTCTTGGGAGATATGAAGGATGCAACACTACTCTATAGGTACTCAAGATTAACATGAGATTGGCAGAAAAATATATGTACCTTTAAAATATTTAAGTGAACAACAACAGTTCTTTCAAGGTGAATCAAGGATAATAAGCTAAACTCTTTCGAGAAATGGCTATGACGCTTATTTTGGTGCCCTTGTTTTATAGTATTTTATAGTTTTTATGCTTTTATAGTGTTGGTCACACTTGCTGGTGATCAGTTAATCAAAGACATTTGGTTTGCAGTGCCTGACCATTACTTACCCTCTTAATTCCTATGTTAACAGTAAGGGTGTCCTAACTTTGTCACCCATGGCTTTTCCATTTTGGCTTTATTTTTGCTAAATAAACAATGACACAATGTAATATGTCATGTGTTGTTCATCTAAGGTTTTATTTTCCAAATTAAGACCTGCCAAAGACCAGATGATTTTTTTTATTATGCCCCGATAAAGAAAACCATGGAATTCAATAGGGTGTCCTAACTTTTTCACATGACTGTATATATGAATTTTCAGCATCATTACTTCATTACGTCTTCAGTGTCACATGATCCTTCAGAAATCATTCTCATATGAGGATTTGATGCTCAAGAAGAATTTTTCTCAATAGTTTTTTTATTCACTGGTATTATTTTCAGAAGTAAGGTGTACATTTTCAAAGCTCAACAGTGCACTTTTTTCAAACATTTCAGCATATTTTCATTTGTGTTAGTACAATACACAAAACCACAAAGTATCCTATTCACTACACAAAATAAGTGTTTCATCTATATAAATGTCTCATTCACAGTAACTGCCTTTCATAAAGCTCTCACGATCAAACTTTTGATTTGCATCTCTTCTCGTCCAGTTTAACACATTTGTCTATTATTTAATCCAACTGATCTTAATGGTTAATCAATAAATAATTTGGTACACCTATAGATTTCTATAGACAGTTTTTATAGAACTCGTTTCAATTCTATGGATTATGGATTACCAAATACAAATGAATTATTTTTACTTAAGTGATTTACAGTATCTTAGATGATAACCACCACTATGTTCAAAGTGTGTGCCCGAACATCCTCATACTTCATCACACCTTTTGATAACACACTGAATAGATACTATTACAAACATTATGGATTCAGTTACACGAGTTAGGTAATGTAAGTGTATTTTCTTATGTGGCATCTGTAGCCTGTGTTACTGTAATAATTCAGCAACAAAGATGATTTGAAACATGTATATCTTGCATTGTTTTCTACTAAATGAACTGTTTGTTAAAAGTACTAAACTGAAAGAAGATCATACTGTTGTGTTTCGGTGATTAAACCAAATGTTCTCATTACATATTACAGTAATCTTGTGTTTGAAACAATAATTATGTGGACTGAAAATATGTGCAACTGAATGAAAGCATGAGATCAGGTTTTGAAAGAAAAAAAATGCTGTGCATTGAACTTTCTATTTGTCAAAGAATCCTGAAAAAATGAATCAGAGTTTAAAGTACATATAAAGTAAATATTTGTTTTAAAAGCAAAAAATAAATAAAAAATAAGAACCATTATTAATAACTGAGCATCAAATCATCATATGAGAATGATTTCTGAAGGATCATGTGACACTGAAGACTGGAGTAATGATGATAAATTCAGCTTTGATCACAGGAATAAATGACACTTTACTGTATATTCACATAGAGAACAATATTGTTGTTTTTACTGTATTTTTGATCAATCAAATGCAGCTTTGGTGAAGAGACTTCTTTGAAAAATATTAAAAATCTCAGTTGACCATTATATGCTTGAAAGAGTTTATTAAATGTATGTTAATTTATATATAGGAAAAAAAATAACTCCTTACTGATTTACATTTTTGATGAACATTCCCTTCAGAAGACTTGGTGTAAAGCACACACAAGTAATATGGCTTATTTTTAATCTGTGGTCACTATGAACTGTCATTAGAAAACCTTTTTTCCAATGCAAAAATAAGACCACGCGGGTTTGTGATGATAAAGCGCAGAATAATGGAAGCAGGTGTCAGTGTGTGCTGTGAGTGAGTGGGCGTGCCTCCAGCGGCGGCGGGTCCAGAGAGCAGCTTCGGGGCTCTGGGGCTCTGGGGCTCTAAACACCAGGTTTGATCCCTTAAGCCTCTCAGGATCAAGTGTGCCTGGAATCTCCTTTGACACTTAGTGAAACAAACGAAAGACTCAACTCACCCACTTTAAACTGAGACGCCTGGTCCGTGAGTTCCTGATGGTCTTTCACCAGCATCATGTACAGAATACCGAATGAGTTCTGTATGCCGAAAATCGAGCCGTTGCACCATGTAGCAGCAAACACCACGACCCAGCCGAACCCTCCCTCCGGTGGAACGAACCCCGGTCCCGGGTGCGCGCCGGGCGGCGTCGCCGGACGCTTGTCGGTGCAGCCGGTCTGTATCAGCTGCACCGTGCTGTCCTCCGGGGCGAGTTTACGCTCCGGTTCCTCGTACTCCTGCGGGTCTGTGTGCTCCATCGCAGGGGGTGAGGGTTGTTCAGTGTGTCCAGCCTGCGGTTCAGCGGTCGATTCCTCCGAACCGGGTGTCCCACTGGCTGCTCCCGCAGTGTCTTCATTGCTTTCTGGATGCATCCTATACGTAACGGATGCAAATATGTTTCCTAAATAACTCTTTTACCATAAACTTCAGAACGGTTGGATAAAAAAAAACAAAAAACAAATAAATCCACTCAAGAGTTTGTCAGGGATCTGAACCTAAGTGGAGCCCAGTCAATCTCGTGTCAATTTGCATGGATGATCACTCATAATCCGATGGATAATGGCCAAATCCTGCGATGAGAGATCACCAGCAAACGTCCTCTGAAGAGAAAACAGAGAGCGCGCGCTTTAAACCGAGTCCAAAGCTCTCTGCTCTCGGTTCACATCCCTTTTATCGTGCACCGACTCCTCCTCTATCATTTGTTGAATATTTACGCCGGATCCCGGTGGGCTGCTCTGCTCACTTTTGCACTGTTACAGTGTAGCAATTAAACGCTCTAAAAGCAACGACGCTCGTGCTGCGAGAGCCATACTGTATCTAGCGTTCTAAACATACAATACAACAGTTAAACGTTCTAAACAACGCTGCGAATGTTACAATGAAACAATTACGCGTTCCAAAGAACAATGCGCGTTACAGTGTAGCAGTTCCAGTAAAACAATCTCAATTGAGCAGATCCCGCTGGAGGAACGGATTTAAAATTCCACCGGCGCAGGATTACGGAAAGAACCGGATACCGGAGACCACCCCCTCCTCTGTGGCTTCAGCCCGTCCCGCAATTGGCCTGAAACAAGGAAGCGCGCGGGGAACTGTATAGATGACGCGTGGGCAACAGATGGACACTTTTATAGGTGCCTCCTGGCACATTTACAGCCCAGTCGTCCACTATAACACATGAAAGCGAACGCATCCGGTGAGCGTTGCATTTGATTTCACGGCCGGTGCAGCTGCATGTGCAGTGGCAAGTGCACAATCCATCAATGCTAGTCATAAATCAGACAGTTCCAGATTATAAATAGGTCAAGGGCATCGTTTTGAACGCTCTCCAGGACCGCGGATGAGAGTTTTGTCAGTGTAGACGGCAGCGGGCGTGGAATCGGTGCATATAGAGGCGTGTTTGGGAAGCCATGACGGGTTATTATGGTATGGAGGGGGAGGATCCGTGACGCGCTTCCCTGTACAGTACAGTAATGCTTCTAATGTGACCAGAGGGACACAACCTTCCATACACATGTGCACTTCCCACATGCAAAAAACACACAGCTTCACGGTACATTGTTTACATTAGACAGGGGATTTGATCCAAAACAACTTAGAAAGTGTTTGAACTATACGTTTTATTGGTAGACCTCTCTGTGCTTTTGCAGAAATCAGTTTTGCATTGCACTATATGAATATGTGTACATGGCTTATGGAAATAAAACGCAAACAATGTAGAGGTGCACTTAATAGGCTGATCATTTGATTATTGCTTGTATTTTTACTTACTGAAATGTATGCTTCCCCTTCATCTGTTTGCTTTGGTTGATTTATCGTGTATTAATCATACGTGGGTGACTTTGTTAAATCACAGGTGTGTGTAGGCTATCAGCTCCGACCACTAGAGTGCAGCACATGTTAATATATGAGCCCTGGTGAAACCATGAACAGGTCACGACCTTTCAAAACAACCTGAATGAATAATGTAAGAGGAAGCGATTATTTGATAGCTCTTTTCCTGACTGGAAAGATAACAGAATACAGTTGCTGTTCTTACATGATTTGTCCAGTAGGGGGCGCGCTCCACCAATAAACTTTACTATGTTTGACTTGTATTTGTCTAGCCAACATACTCTTCAAACTTTATTAGGGTTTGTTAGGGTATGATGGTGTTATCAAAATCCCCAAATCAAGATTGGGGCCTTAAATTATCCCAGCAGGCACAGGATGTAGATGTTGGTGTAAATGTTGGTGTAATGTTGGTTCAAAATGAAAGTCAGGCTTTCTAAACCCAACGTTTGTTTGACGTCAAGCTCCAACGTTGGGCAGACGTCGAATTTTGTTACATAAAGTACATAAAATTTTAATTGCAAGGCAGTCAAGTCAAGTCACCTTTATTTATATAGCGCTTTTTACAATGCAGATTGTTTCAAAGCAGCTTTACCGTGATAACAGGAAACACTAGTGTTTACCAAAACACATCATTTGTTGCAAAGGAAGCCAAAAAACAAAAATGATCAGGTGATGTAGTTTTCACTAATCTTGTCCCTGACCAAAAGTGGTTATTTGTTATTATTAGATGACATTCACCAACAATACTTTCTTGCCACAGATCAGACATTCAGGCTTCAGACATTTTTTTTGTGATCAACTTTTTATTGTAAGGGAAAGGAGAGCAACAGACATATTATCCATAATTTAACAATTTGAAAGAAAATCTGAAAGAAAAGAAAAAAATAGAAAAAAAAATATGTTGTCGTTCCTTTATATGATCCACTGTAATGCATCAATGGTACTAGGTTTAGCCTTATTAATTTGTGCTGTTGTACATTTACAAGTCACTATTGTAAGGAGGCTATGAGTCCAAAATGTTTTTGCACACATGTGCAGAGTGAACCAGTTCTGTATTATTGTCTTCTTTGCAGCTGTAAAACTAGCAAACAACATTCTCTTTTGTTATGAATTTATACAGGAGTCAGAATCATCATTGAGAAGACATAACCCTGGTGTTACGACCCCTAGCATGTAATCAATCTGTAGCAGGGAGGACAAAACAGAGTTTACATGAGACCATAGGTTGACAACAACTGAACACTCCCAAAACATGTGAAGAAAAGTATCTGTAACACCGTGTCATCAGGTATGGCAATTATAGGTTGATTGCAGTTTCATTTTGAACCTCTTGTTCTTGTTGTGGTTATGTATGCTCTATGGATGACTTTGAAATGGATAAGACGATGAGCCAAGTTTTTAGAAGTTAACATAAGACCACACCCTCTCCCAGTTGACAGATAAGTTAAAATCAGATAATTTATGATTCCAGATAGATTTAATAGAGAGCGGTTTTGCAATGTCATCATTAAGTGTACTATATATTAAAGGAACATGCCGACTTTTTGGGACTTTAGCTTATTCACCGTATCCCCCAGAGTTAGATAAGTCCATACATACCATTCTTATCTCCGTGCGTGCCATAACTCTGTCTGACGCACCCACCGCTAGCCTAGCTTAGCACAAAGACGAGGTAAACGGCTCCAGCTAGCCTACTGCTCAATAAGTGACAAAATAATGCCAACATCTTCCTATTTACATGTTGTGATGTGTATAGTAATATTGTGTACTAAGGCCGATGGATATTACGCAGCGCCTGAAAATAGTCCCTAGCACGCTCTCTGTGCAAGCCTGCTTGTCATGTTGGTTATGCTGACAGAAGTTAGCCTATTTTCAGGCGCTGTGTAATATCATTGCACCGCTGCACCCATAGTACGGCAGCAAAGTTCCTGGATTATTACGCAGGAATGAGAGTGTAGTTCCTAGCCATATCGGTCTAGAAAATCGCAGTCAGTCTTAATTTTCCGTCGGTCTTAGTACACGATGTAACTATACACATCACAACATGGAAAATGTTGGCTTTATTTTGTCACTTATTGAGCAGTAGGCTAGATGGAGCCGTTTACCTCCAGTCTTTGTGCTAAGCTAGGCTAGCGGTGGGTGCATCAGACAGAGTTGAGACACGCACGGAGATGAGAATGGTATATATGGACTTATCTAACTCTGGGGGATACGGTGAATAAGCTAAAGTCCCCAAAATTTGGCGTGTTCCTTTAAAGAAACAGATGGCCGGAAATGGGAGGAAATGGGGGATACCCAGGGAACTCCATACGTCTTGAGAGCAGAGCGTAACTGAAAAAAGACAAAATATGAGGATGCTGGTAGACAAAACTTAATTTTTAGCTCTTGAAGCGAGCAGAGTCCCTGGTTATCATACACTTCACCACATGCACAATGAAGACCAAGACGGCTGATTGTGGCAGGCGTTCAACCCTTTTCCAGATCCTAATAGAATTGGCCACAACCGAGACAAATTTATATTTATCATTTTTCTTTCCTGTGCCCGCAAATAGAATATCTTGGAGTCTATGAGGTTTAACTTTGTCAGCTTCAATTACTCTCCATTAAACTTTAGATTGAGGATAAACCCAAGTATGAGGAGCCTTGAGTTGGAATGACCAAAAATATAGTTCAAAATTTTGCACAGCCAATCCTCCTGAAAGTATAGGCTGCTGTAATGTGGCAAGTTTAAATCTGGGTCAATTACCATTCTAGATAAACTGGGAAAGCATGGAGTTAAAGTTACTGGTAGGGGGGGGAAAGCAGCAGCATAGAGAAAAAGAATTTAAACTGAGGTAATTTTGACTGTGGAGATTCTGCCTTGAAGAGAGACTTTAAGATTGTTCCATCTTTGAGTATCACTTTTGATCTTGACTAAAATGTTATTAAAATTGTCTTTGGCAATCTTATGGATATTTTTATATATGGTTATACCCAAATAAACGAAATAATCTTTAATAGGAATTAATGATGGGATAGCAGAGCTAACCTTAACATTGTTAATTGGCATTAATGCAGATTTGGTCCAATTTATCTTGTACCCCAATAAACTACTAAAATGATAATCCTTAATTATACCGGTTACAGACATATCAATGTGGTCTAAATATAAAATGTCATCGGCATACAACAAAATAATATAATTATAGTCATGAATCTTAATCGGAGCTACTTCAGATTTCCTGATGGTTTGTGCTAGTGGTTTAAGGGATAGACAAAACAATAAAGGGGAAAGTGGACATCCCTGCCTCGTTCCTCACTGTAGAGGGAACGGAGGGGAGATCATATTACCAGTTAAGACTGATGCCTCAGGTGAGTGGTAAAGTGTCTTAATCATAGAGATGTTCACCGAAACCAAAACATTGTAGAACTGTCCACATGTAGTTTCACTCTAGCCTGAAAGGCTTTTTCTGCGTCAAGTGAAAAAACCGTACAAGGGCTCGGGTGAGATTCTGCAAAATCAAGTACATGAAAGAGTCGACGCATATTATCGGATGTGTGACGGCCCTAAATAAAACCGGTTTGGTCCTCGCCGATTAAGTTGTGAATTACTTTCTCCAAGCGAGTGGCAATAACTTTAGCATAAACTTTTAGATCACACGGGATGAGTGATACTGGTCTGTATAGCTGGAGCAATCTAACGGATCTTTCCCCTTTTTAAAAAGCAAAGATGTTTTTGATCTCTATGAAATGTACCATGCTCAATTGCAAAATTAAATGAATCAAGCATGAGAGTCCCTACCAAATCCCATATTTCTAAATACAATTCAGGAGGGAGGCCATCTAGGCCCGGTGACTTGCACTTCTGAAGGCTTTTTAGTGATTCATGGAGCTCCTCCAAACTTAACGGGGCCTCCTGCGAGTCTTTATCCACCTGTGGGATCCAAGGCAGTTCTAATTTAAATACTCTCTGCAAATTGATTCCTCAAAATCGGTTTCGGCTTTGTACAGATTTGTGTAAAAACTTGTATGTAATTGATCGTCGTAAGATTTGTGGGGACCTGATCATCTGAAGATTTTATTGCGCTGATATATGCCTTAGACTCACATTCCCTCAGCCTAAGGGCCAATAAGTGGCTAGGTCTCTCCGATTCGTGGCTTTTGTAAGTTTTGTAATAATTAGATCTTATTTTCTAATTGTGTGAAATGGCGCATTTTCGCTTTGGCAAGAGTAGAAGAGAAAGATATACAAAATCTTCATTTAGCACACTTAGTCGTTTCCCACAGTATTTGAGGGTTTACTTCGTAAGATGTGTTAATTTCAAGAAATTTCTTTATATGATCTTTCAGTGAATTAATGAACATCTGGTTATTTTGTATTGATGTGTTAAGACGCCATCTAAGGGCCTTGGTCTTAATGTTGGAAAGGTGAACATTACGTAACACTGCAGAGTGATCAGACAATAAAATTAGTAATATAGAGATGGAGGCGTTAGATGAAATTAGAGATGGGCTGAGAAATATGTAATCTATCCTAGAGAAAGTCTTATGTCTATTAGAAAAGTCCTTAGATGAAGTATTCTGAATTCTCCAAAGATCAATTATATTAAGTTCAGTGATACATTTATTCAGTAACTTAGAAGATAGGTTAACTGTTGTATCAGGGTGAGATTTATCCAATGCAGGATTTAAGACAGCATTAAAATCACCACCCATCACTAAAGGACAATCAATCTGCTCAAGTAATGTATCGGAAATATTTGTGCAAAATGCAGTCTGCCAATGCTAACCTGTCATTATGTATTTTACAGCGGATAAAGACAAATCTACCCTCATCATCATTTCCGGTATGCTCAATAGTTAGATGCAATTTCCTATCAACTAAGATAAGTACCCCCTTAGTTTTATTAGGAGCACAAGAGAGCTGCCAATGTATAATACTTGTTTTAAAAACGTGCCACGTCACATTGTTTTAAATGAGTCTCTTGTATCAGGGCACAGGAAATAGATTTACGATGCAAATATTCTAAAATACAGGTACGTTTGATAGAAGAATTTAGGCCATTCACTGATAAGATATTCAGAACATGCATTGGATGTTCGTAATGCCCCGATTGTGTCTAAGAAGTGAAGAAAAAGAAAGCCATACTGCAAGTGACATGTAAACGTTAGTATATAAAATAAATGAAAGTTTTGCTGTCTGTTGGAGGGAAGAGAAAAAAAAAAGACAAACAACTATGTACAAAAACCAACACAGAGCGCACATTACCAAGAGTGTAGGTCTGCATGACCAGTCCACTACAATGCCAGACATGTCTATATCAGACCTTCTGAATGGGTTTTAAAATACATTATGGGAAAAAAAAATTTTTTAGACACAGACATCAAGAATCAGCATATGAATCTCAACAATGGTGACATACCTCAAGCTGCAATGCATGATGGGAGCCATGACTATTATACTATGGTGGCACCTGCATGCATTGCAGCTTGAAGCATGTCACCATTGTTGAGGTTCATAAGCTGATTCTTGATGTCTGTGTATGTGTTCAAAGAACCTTTTTTCCATAATGTAGCCTATTTTTAAAAATTCAATTCAGAAATGTCTGATATGTTGCAAGAAAATATTGTTGGTGAATATAATCTATTAATAACAAATAACCACTTTTGGTCAGGGATAATATTAGCAAATTATTCTACTTTCTGATGCTGAAAACTATATCACCTGATCACATTTTCTCTTGCACAGTTCACAAACACAGTTACAGCAGCCAGAGAAAAACAAATGTTAATAAAAAGTGAAGTCAAACTACCCAACTAAAGGTAACACTGATCACCATAATGGTGACTTCAAAACAAACTATTATTTTCAACAAAACCTCTGTTAATTCTCAATAAAAACTGCTGTAGACGTCTGACAGAAATAAAGTCAAACTGGTCCGTAATGCTGTTTGTGGAGTTGTTTAATCCTCCTCTGCTGAGATCTTCAGAGATTTAATGTGCTGCCATGCAGTTCACCCTTTTTTTTGCAGTGCGTTGCTTATTCCAACCAAAATTCAATGGCTGTCTGACGTTGGAGCTTGACGTCAAACATACGTTGGGTTTAGACGCCAACCCGACTTTCATTTTCAACCAAAATATGACGTCTGCCTGTCTTCCTGACGTCACATTGATGTACTGTGTTTGCTGGGATAATTTATTAGATGAGATTATTTTATTATGCTTAGTCATCTCTTGTATCTCATGACATCCTGACAGTCCAATATTTTGTATTATTGTGTATACTGGAAACTAAATGCATAATTATGTCAGACACTTTGAGGCAATTTTTCATTTGATATAAGCTTCATCAGGGCCCATATTTATCAAGCCTCTGAGAATTACAAGAACACTGCTAAGAATTGACTTGAGTAAAATAATTCTTGGCTCAAAGCTGCGCTTAAAAGTTAGTTATCAAGCATCTCAGCCATACTTTAAGTGAAGTGTAGGACTAAATCTTAAGTGTCAGTCTTAGAGATGATTCACAACACTTTGCTGTGCCACAAACAGGATTTTGGATGACGATATAGGCATGGACCAATCACTGAATAGATTTCCATATTTAAGAATATTCTCAGATAAATTCACATTGAATGGTGAAATTCCTAAGAGTTTACATTCAACACACAAAGAATTTTCAAGAGAATACATTATGATATACACATTGGATATTAACACGCTGTCTTACAAATTATACATTTTAAACTGGTGTGCTGTTAACTGACCTGCTTATATATAGGCTAGATTTTATGATATAATCCAAAAGAAAACCGAATTGGTGGGAGGAAGAAGCGCTACTGCTTGCTGAATTAGTCGAACAGCAGAAACATGTTATAAAAGGCAAGTTCAGCCCAACATTAACCAGCGCTGAAAAAGATGATGCCTGCTCTGTCCAAACAATACCGTTTGATTAACTGCTCATCGTCAAACATTTCAAAAACTTTTTCCCTCTCCTGAAG
Organism: Rhinogobio ventralis; assembly: GCA_039654625.1. Lineage (NCBI taxonomy): Eukaryota > Metazoa > Chordata > Actinopteri > Cypriniformes > Gobionidae > Rhinogobio > Rhinogobio ventralis. The sequence goes on from CM077198.1 coordinate 4,720,939, forward strand.
GATTTGCGCACGTCTCTGTCTCCTCAGTGCCATCACAAGCCCCTACTGGCAACTCCTAACTACTTGAGAGACCTCTTGAGCTGTCTTAAATAACTGGGAGATAAGAGTGATTCTTAGCTTTAAGAAATTTGATAACTTGCTTTTATACTTAAGTTTGAAAGTAGGAGTAAATTTCATGAATTCTCAGCACTTAAGACTAAAATAGCACTTTGAGAAGCTTGATAAATACGGGCCGTGGTCTTGTGTAGCACATGTTGGGTTTTGGTCATTTCTGTGCATGTGCTTGTCATGTTTGGTGTGAGCACATGGCTCGTCACGTGTTCCTTGTGTCATGTGCTCTCCTGTCTATTGTCGTCGTCTTTCTTTTTATGGCGGGTGGCACCAACGTTAAGGTGCATTATCGCCACCTACTGTATTGGAGTGTCAACCAGAGTTTACCCATTTCATTATAATAGAATTTTTTTTTTTTTTATCTTAATCAGCTCTGTTCTCTAATCCATAAATTATATTTTTAAGCTTTAGATCATCCACTCCCAACTTTCTAAGTTCGTTCTTCATTGTTTCTCGTTCATTAGTATACTTTTGACAGACACAAATAACATGTTCTACTGATTCCTCTATTCCACAGTGCTCACATAATCCTGTTGGATGTTTATTTATTAATTTTAAGGTTTTATTCAGCATGGTATGTCCAACCCTTAATCTTGTTAGAATAGTTTCCTCTTTAGTATTTCTTCTTGTCTTCCTCACCCCTCCTACACTGTAAAGAAATGCTGTAAAAAAACAGCCAAATTTTAACAGTAACATGCTGTTTTCCAATAAAACAGTAATATACCGTAGAAAACAATGCATTCTGGGTAATATTTGTCATTTTCGAGAAAATAGCCAACAGGAATATACTGTGAATTAACAGCACTCGAAATCGACACTCAGAGGCTGTGCTCCAAATCACACCCTATACCCTCATTCACTATTCCCTACACTAGCTCACTAATATAGTGAATTCAGACACTGATGAACACCTGCTGTTATCACTGAAGGAAAGAGAAACATGAACAGAAAAAAAGTTGATTTCATCAACTGAAGATAAAAGAAGACATTAAATCTCTGAAGATCTCAGCAGATGAGGATTAAACAAGTCCACAAACAGCATTTCCAGCTTCACACATTACTAACCAGACTGACTTTATGTCTGTTATACGTCTACAGAAGCTCTTATTGAAAATCAACAGAGGTTTAGGTGTTGATGATTTATTGAAAATAATAAAGTTACCATTATGGTGATCAGTGTTTGCTTTAGTTGGGCTCTTGAACCTTGACATAAGAACATTAGTTTTCTCTTGCTGCTGTAACTGTCTGTTTTAAATACATTTATTATAGCAAGCAAAGCCGAAAGAAGACGTAAACAGATGATGTTGACTATTTATTAATGTTCTGATTCACTGAGCTCCTTCAGAGTCTAATCTATAATGATATAGATGATGTTTTATATGTATATCTTTTAATGGTATCCCAATAATTGTACAGCATGAGATCCATCAGTGTTGCAACAACCAGATAATTTGAAGGACACGAAAACAATTTGTGGCAAAAACATTTTGAACACCAGTATGAATCAGACTCACATAGACATCAAGAATCAGTGTATGAATCTCAACAATGGTGACAAATCAAAAGCTTCATTCTGCAACGCATAAATCGTCCATGACTCCCAGCATGCATTGCGACATGAATAAATTATGCTGCTGAATAGCCTGGTTATTTTCTTTAATTCTTACTATTTACCTTTATTTTTTGTGTTGTTTTTGTGTTGACTTTTAGTAGTGTTTTGTGATGTTCAGAGTTGATCTGTTCATCTTTTTTGTTGATTGTCACCATTGTTGAGATTCATTTGCTGATTCTTCATGTGTATGTGAGTCTAATTGACACCGTAGTACAAACCATTTTTGTAAATCATGAGTTTAAAGCTCCTTCATAACTGATTTTTATGAGTGTCATGGTTTTGGTAACGTAAAGTAAGGATAAAATTATATGTATTTTTAAAAGAACAGGTTTGTTTAGGGAATGGACACTGGATGAGAGTAACGAACCAAGCATTCCATTATGATGATTATATCATAAGCAAAACATACCCAATAACACCTGATCACATTTTTTTTCTTGGCTTTTTCTTTTGCTATAACAAATGTGCCTGAAAAACACACAGTTTCAGCAGCCAAAAAAAAAACTATCATTACAAAGTCAAGGGTCAAGAGCCCAACTGAAGCAAACACTGATCACCATAATGGTGACCAAACATTTTTAGTTAAACATCAACACCTAAAGATCTGTTAATTTTCAATAAGAGCTTCTGTAGACGTCTGAAAGAAATAAAGTTAGTCTGGTTAGTAATGTGTGAAGCTGGTAATGCTGTTTGTGGAGTTGTTTAATCCTCCTCTGCTGAGATCTTCAGAGATTTAATGTCTTCTTTTATCTTCAGTTGATTTCATCTAAGGCTGTGGCTGAAGTCAGTTGTAGTTCTTGTGTTTCTCTTTCATTCAGTGATTCTGCTTGTTATCATCAGGTGCTCATCACTAATTCTTAATTATCACTTAATTAATCTCTTAATTATCTCATTAACTTCAACAATGCTTCAATTACTCTAACACTATGTAGTGTGGACACATAAGAATTCATTTAAAACTGAAGATTTAAAGGGTTAAAGGGATTAGATGAAAAAAAAAACAGAGTGAAATGTAAATTAACGGTAAACAACTGTAAACTCATTTACAGAAAAGTACTGTAAAAAAAACAGAGATGCCAGTAGAATAGCGTAAAATCAAGTAAAAAACAGTAATATACTGTAAAACATGTGGTTGTCGTTTTATTTAAAGGCAGTGACTGTGTTTGCTGATGCAGTTATGAGCTGTTTGTTGAGTAATTTATCACATACATGTGTGCTATTGCTAATGATGAACTGCAAAGATGGAAGTTAAAGTCATGTTTTTAATCTTTTTACTACTACACATTACGTGTAAATTTTCCTTTTCAGTGGACTCAAATAAAATAAGTTTATAGTACAAACACCGTATAAACTAGTTTTAAAATGAGAACAGTTTGAAGCAATCAGTTTTTCAAATGAAAAGAGTTACCTTTCATGGTATTATTACAGTAACATACTGTAAAAAAAGGAGAGCTGTAAATAAACAGTATATTGCTGGCAACCACAGCTGCCAGTAGATTACTGTTATTTTACAGCACAATTTTTTACAGTGTACTTCCCATTGTATTTCATTAATCTGACGTCCTGTATTTCCTGTATCCCATTTTTGTTGCCACTCCTTAGTGGTATATGCTTTAATTACTGCTTTTGCTTCAAATTTACTAAGTGAGATATTCATGATGTCCTCATTTTCCAAAGCCTGCTTTGCTAATCCATCAACATTTTCATTGCCCTTTTAACCCCCTATGAGCTGGTATCCACATAAATATTATCATGATGTTCATATTTTTAAATCTATACAGATTTTCATATATCTCATTTACTATATCCTGTCTACTGTGAGATGTGAATGATTGCAATGACTGTAATGCTGAACATGAAACTGTACAAAGTATAATCTTTTTGATTCCAGTGACTTCTATCCACTGTAGTGCTGTTGCGATTGCCATCATCTCTACAGTGTATACTGATAAATGATCTGATGTTCTCCCATTAATGAAGACGTTTAAGGATGGAATACTAAAAGCAAAACCTGTTCTCCCTGTATTAGGATCTTTAGATATATCAGTATATACTGGAGTAAATGCTTGATATACAGTTTGTAGTCTATCTTCAACAATAGCTGCAATGTCTCCAGATTCTTTAAATACCTTCATTAATTCTAACGTAAAAATCCAAGAACACTGCAGGAAACATCCAAGGTGGAGTTATTGATAACGGTACTGTAGGAATGTATCTTTTCTTACTTAAAACCATTTGTCTTGCTTCTTTGCCACTATTCCATGCAAAACACTTCTGTTTAGATCTTTCCTTTTCCCAGCAAGGAAGGAGTACCTTTACTGTTGGATGGCGGTCTTCTGAATGACCTTGAAGATTTACCCAGTAGTTCATCATTAACTGCTTTCATCTGATTTGTAACGGCATTTCACCAACCTCAACCTGAAGAGCAGATAAGTAACAAAGTCTCAAAGCTTGAGCTTGTATCACATCCAGCTTCTTCAATAAACTGTCTATTGTCTTGACCCCACCTCTCTTGTTATCTGATTATTGGTTAATTTGCCCAACCTGTTCTTCCCCATTACCTGCCTTGTTTGTCCCCTTTTTAATCTCCTTGAGTCTTCAGTCCTGTGCTGGATTGTTGCCTTATGTCGTCTGTTCCATGTTGTGCTACATGTCCTGCTCCTAGTGTTTTTGGTATTTCTGGTTTGGTTTTTCCCCCCTCGTGGGAGCTCATTTGTGTTTGTTTTATTTTATTGTTAATAAATCACCTTCACCTTCCTGCAATTGACTCCTCGCTCCCTTTATACTTACCTGTTCCTGACACTGTCTTAAATAACTGGGAGAGCAGGAGTGATTCTTAGCTTTAAGAAATTTGATAACTTGCTTTTATATTAATGTTTGAAAGTAGGAGTAAATTTCATGAATTCTCAGCACTTAAGACTAAAATGGCACTTTGAGAAGCTTAATAAATACAGGCCAAAATTTCTAAGCTAAGAATCACTCTTACTCTCCCAGTTATTTAAGACAGCTCAAGAGGTCTCTCAAGTGGTTAGGAGTTGCCAGTAGGGGCTTGCGATGGCACTGAGGAGACAGAGACGTGCGCAAATCCTTCAGGAGAGGGAAAAAGTTTTTGAAATGTTTGACGATGAGCAGTTAATCAAACGGTATTGTTTGGACAGAGCAGGCATCATCTTTTTCAGCGCTGGTTAATGTTGGGCTGAACTTGCCTTTTATAACATGTTTCTGCTGTTCGACTAATTCAGCAAGCAGTAGCGCTTCTTCCTCCCACCAATTCGGTTTTCTTTTGGATTATATCATACAATCTAGCCTATATATAGGCAGGTCAGTTAACAGCACACCAGTTTAAAATTTATAATTTGTAAGACAGCGTGTTAATATCCAATGTGTATATCATAATGTATTCTCTTGAAAATTCTTTATTGTGTGTTGAATGTAAACTCTTAGAAATTTCACCATTCAATGTGAATTTATCTGAGAATATTCATAAATATGGAAATCTATTCAGTGATTGGTCCATGCCTATATCGTCATCCAAAATCCTGTTTGTGGCACAGCAAAGTGTTGTGAATCATCTCTAAGACTGACACTTAAGATTTAGTCCTACACTTCACTTAAAGTATGGCTGAGATGCTTGATAACTAACTTTTAAGCGCAGCTTTGAGCCAAGAATTATTTTACTCTTAAATCAATATTTAGCAGTGTTCTTGTGAGTAATTCTCAGAGGCTTGATAAATACGGGCCCTGATTTCTGGAACTGAACCCAGAATTTCCATTCACACACTCTGACTACAGCAGGGTTCTGTGAAAGTCTGTTTTGAAATACAACTAAAACCACAGAATGGGGAAGAGAAACTGACAATCTAGTTTTCCATTCCCCATTTTCATTTCTGTTTTTAGTAACATGAATGAAATATATAAATATGCACAGACTTCCATGAAATAATTTCTCTCAAATCAAACTGGAAACATAAAAAAAAGTTTAGCAAAAATTTGCAACCAAAGCCAAAGAAAACTGGAGCGTCTAATAACTAACTCTGGCTCTGATGTCAGGAACTCTGAGTGAAAATGTACTTTGAACATTGTGAAAGAAGAATTTCAAGTGTGATACAAGTGTGATAACGCACAAAAACACAGTTAAATCTGCTATATGACTGTCAGGATGTCATATTATTGGATTTTTAAACCAAATACAGCATGCTCTTTTTTATTTTTAGCCCATATGATGTAAAGAGACAAATATAGCAAATATAGCATCATAGAACTCAGTGACAGCTCATTATCAAGGGATTATTGACACACACACACGAGTTGATCATTTATTCATACAGATGTGGGTGGATCTGTTAGTAATTCATGAGCGAAACTCTAAGAGGAGCACTGCTTTATGGGGAACAATAAAACTATCTAACTATCTAGGCAGATTAGAGCTGGGAGATTAATATGCGAGTTTATGTCCAGTAATATGTCCAGTTTAAAGATTTGCTATATAGTATATATCACTTTACGTTATATCACAATAAGTTGGATATTATTTATATATATACACCGATCAAGCATAACATTATGATCCCTGACAGGTGAAGTGAATAACACTGATTATCTCTTCATCACGGCACCTGTTAGTGGGTGGGATATATTAGGCAGCAAGTGAACATTTTGTCCTCAGATTTTATGTGTTAGAAGCAGGAAAAATGGGCCACACCAGCGGACGATATGTGACCCTGGACCACAAAACTAGTCATGAGGGTCAATGTTTTAAAATTGAGTTTTATACATCATCTGAAATTTTTATAAATAAGCTTTCCATTGATGTATGGTTTGTTAGGATTGGACAATATTTGGCCAAAATATCTTCATGGAACATGATCTTTACTTAATATCCTAATGATTTTTGGCATAAAAGAAAAATCTATCATTTTGACCCATACAATGTATTCTTGGCTATTGCCACAAATATACCCGTGTGAATTATGACTGGTTTTGTGCTCCACGGTCACATATCAAGTGCGTGATTGTCTGTGTGCACCTTGGCAACGGTGGTAGTGCGTTTTGCACAGGCAAAATCTAGTTTCCTGTCTTTTGTTCCACTGACTCTATGAGTAAAAAAATGGTTTCATACTCTAACCAATGATGGTAATGTTATGACATGAGCTTTCTGAAATTCAAGACATGTTTTCTTTTCCTGTGACGTCTCTGTCTCTGTGGAATCAATTCGAGTGTGAGACTGGAGCAAAGGTGAGGAGGTCAGGAGGGCTGTTTATTCCCTATGGATTTAGATTCTTTTAATAGTATGTAGCGGGGAGAGAGAAAACGAAAGACTGAATGATGGATGGGGGTCCTCAGGAAGAAGTGGGTGGAGGAATGAGACATTATGAACTCCACCAAAGGAAAGAGAGAGAGACAGAGAGACTTCATCACATGAACATCGTTCTGGTTTGTTGTCAGTATTTTGATTGACCCCGTAAGCGAGCGATTTTAGCGTCATCAGAGATAGAATCATCTGAGAACTTTACCATAGAAACCAGTAGTGTTTTCTGTAGGAGTCGGTCTGTTTGGACCAGGGCATGTTGTCACAAGGGCTTTATGCCAGTAGCTAATATGAGTTGTATTTACCAATATGTTCTGACTCAAAACCAAGTTGCACAAATACAGTACAGGTCAAAAGTTTGGAATAATTAAGAATTTTTAGTCTTACTGGCTCATCAAGGCTGCATTTATTTGATCAAAAATGCAGTAAAATATATTATAGATGTAATTTATTCCTGTGATCAAAGCTGAATTTATCATCATTACTCCAGTCTTCAGTGTCACATGATCCTTCAGAAATCATTCTCATATGATGACTTGCTACTATTATCAGTTATTATCTTAATTTTTTGATCAAATAAATCAGGCTTGGTGAGCATAAAAGCTGCATTTAAAAACATTTAAAAATGTTAATTGTTACAAACTTTTGTCTGGTAGTTTAAATCTTGTGTTTAATTGATTTATTACAAATTCTGTTTGCCAAAACAATGGTTTGGTGTTTTTTTGCATTGTTAAAGTTCACATCTGTTTCATTCACATTAATTGTTTTGTGCTTTATAATTATTTTATTGCTTGCATATTTTTATACTATATTGTTCAATGGCTCGTTCCCACTGGACATGTGACAAAAGGTCAGTCTGTGTTCAATGAACTGCATCATTTTTTCCTGGGCAATAATGGTGAAAATAGCTTGTTCGTAGTCAAGGTTTTAAATAAATAAATAAAAAGTAAATAAAACATTTGATTTATAATGCGCTTTTCTAATACCCAAAGTGCTACAAACAATAACAATTAAAATAAATAAAATACAAAAATAATGAAGAACAAAGTAATTATAAAATAATCATTACAGTACAACACAATAGAATACTATTCATAAAAATCTATATAGGCAATTTTGAAAAGATCCATAACCTGGGTGCAGCGACAGAGAAGGCTCTCTCCCCCATAGATTTTAATCTACAGGGAGGCTGCTGAAGAGTAAGAGAATCAGCTGACCGAAGGGAACGAGACGGCGTGTACAGGGTCTAAGTCACAGATATAAGGTTTGTTTCTGTGCAGAAATAAAGCCGCCCTGAGACCATGGGCGTCGGAATCATTGTACAAGCCCCACCCACTTTTTAAGACCAATGATATTGGACCCATTCAGCACATGTCTGTTCACCCCTAACCGATAAACACTTTATTATTAAACACACGTTAGACGCTATATTTCTACTTTTTGAATATTTTATTTTCAAAAATAAATGCCTTTCCGATCTGATATGTGATGGGAAAAGGGAGTAGAGCAAGATGGATGCAGGAGGATCCAGGGCGTAGATGGAGGCGGGAGGAGCCAAGGTGGAACCCCCAGCAGAAGAGCCAGGATGCAGGCCCACGATGGAGTCAAGGGAGGGAGAAGCCATGGTGGAGGCTTGGCTGCTGAACCCAAAGAGACGACTGACTGAGATGGAGCTGCTGGGGTCTGGATAACACAGAAGGTCCGTTGCCACAGGGACAAAGAGCCTGAGGTGGAGCCAGGGTGCCGGAGGACTGAGGCTGAAGGTGTGTTCGACATCGGCTGAATGTAACCGATCGGCGAGAGCTGAAAACGGAGACGTGAAGTCGGACACTTTCTGCTTCCCATAGTGGCGCTCTGATTTGTGGAACTGAAGGTTTTAGAATAAACACGAAACACACATGATCGCTGTCATGCGGTGAATCCGACCAATCATGGAACAGCTGTGTCGTCATCAGAGCTCGTGCAGCCGCTCTGGAGAAGCTGTGCAGAATGAATCAAGGCTTGTTCGACGTCATGCAGCGATGTGCAGACTGATCGGCGGCTGACTTGAAGCAGTGCATTCTGGTTTGAAATTTTGTCCGACTTCAGACAGCGCTGACGCCACGTGACTGTGTATGCCATCAAAGTGCTGCGAGAGCGATTCGAGAGCAGCTGGCTGGTGCATTCTGTGCAGCTTCTCCAAAACAAATCTGTTTTTTATAACAGTAAAAACTCTTTTCATGTTGTTGCGATGTTATATTGTGTCGTGTTTATCAAAATAAAACTGATAAGTAAATGTAGACCCCATCATTGATAGTATAGGTTTATGTTGAACTTTATTCTTGTACAAACAGACGCTGTATTACGCGGTATTGAATGAAAACCTCTCTGAAACATCTGCGTATTTGACAAATATTGCATTTATTTCACTTCAGCTGTGATAAAGTATGCAAATATAGCGCGAGCGTCACTACGGGAAGCAGAAAGTGTCCGACTTCACATCTCCGTTTGCAGCTCCTCCCCACCTGCACGCGGCAACTCTCGCCAATCGGTTGCATCCAGCCAATGTCGAACACACCTTCAGTCGGCTGCTCTCGAATCGCTCTCGCGGTGCTTTAATGGCAATCATTAACCGCTATAATAGTTAACCCAACTATGACGACTTCCGCTTTGAGAAACCCAGAAATGTGAAAAGGATCTATCAATTAAATAAACCACAGGTGTAACTGAATCAGTAACCAATTCAACAGACATGGCAATTAAAACAGGCGGTGGAATACTACACCAAAGGAAACATGAACAAAACACAGGAAAACTGAACATAACCCTGACAGACGCATTCACCACCCAGAGTGTTAACAGAGACAATTAGCCCTGGTCTCCCCTATATAGTGAGCAAAAGCAGGTTCTACACATTGTCAATGTTCAGACAGTGAATATGTATGTTTTGTCTTTCTGATCACACACTTAGACACGCAGTGTTCACCCGACATGACCGTGCATGCCTGACAGATTTTTTCACCATGATAGTGTTACTCATGTCGCTGTCTGAGAGATGTTTCTGAGTCAGGATGTGGGCGTGGAGGAGAACTCACAATCTCACTGTCATCTCCAGCACCACGGCATCCACAGCCCTGCTGGAAAAACCTGGACAATTACAGTTTACTTTTGAGTTTTTTGAGAATTCTCAGGGTGATTCTTATTAGATTCAGATTCATGTTGATCATAAAATATATTCTGGTGTAACACTGATCCACTGGAGGCAAGCTTTAAGAACCCAAGTGCAGTTTTATTACAATAATCCAGACATTATCAAGCTTAAAACAAAAACTTGGCGTGGCGTAGTATAGCGTAACGTAGCATAGCAAACATGGCATGGAGAACACTCACCAACAGTGGTTACACGAACAATACTAGACAAAGACGCTTGGCAAACATGAGGGCTTAAATACACAGAGGCCATTTCTCAAAACCAAGTACGCGAACTTCCGACTTGTGTCCTTGGTAGTTCAGACTTGCCACGTTCGACTCAGGAGAATGAACTCCCGAGGACGGGAGGACACAAGTCAGGTATTGTGGTTCAGGCAATAAGTGTGCATATATATTCATCTTCATTGTAATAAAATGAAATATGACAAAACACCCTCTTTTTGTTAAATGTCAGTTTTAATGATCAAGAATAGCCATTATAAAAGTATAAGTAAAAGAAATAAAGCAAACAATTCAGTCAAACAAAGTCAGCTCTAGTACGCTACAACGGTAAAGTTAAATAGCCTTTATAAAACTTCTCTTTGCCCTCAGCCAAAATGATTTGCCAGGGAACAAATTATAGATTCATGAGACCAAAGATCGCCCGTTAGATCTACACAAGGTGAATTATATCTCGTGATTAACCTCTGCTGAGACATCAGAGCCCGCGGCAGACGTCAGAAGGACTAGCTGAGGTAAGGCTGCTCTCGACGGGGTTAACGAGCGTTGAGCCCCTGGTGATCGGCTGGATCTTACAAATTTAAAATATGCGCTCTCTTTATAAATAAACCACAGATTTGAGCTTTAAACAACTACATTCTTGACTGAAAAAGTCTTAAAACTACATTTCGTGACACAATAACAGTAGTATTTTTAAATTACGCTGGTTTTCTCATCCGCTATTGACGCTTGTTGGTTGGTGCGAGATGCATTCTGGGATACCTGTCTGTCTCAAGTCCACACAAGTCACCTCTCGATGCATCCTCGATAAAAGGGGCGGATCAAGGACACATCCGGAGATTTGAACTGTACTTGACTAGATGTGAACTTTGAATTGGAACAGTATTTGGGCAGCGACTGATGACGTTTCACAAGTCCACAAGAACACAAGTACAGACAAGAACGCATATTGAGAAACGGCCAGAGACTAATGACTAACAAGACATACCTGTGAACAATGAACCAATGACAACATGACACAAGAGACCAAGGCTGAATCCAAAATCGCCCCCTATACCCTTAAATAGGGAGGGGACAGCCATCTGTAGTGGTGTCCGAAACCATAGTGGACATTATTGAGTGCACTCATTCCATCCCACATTGCACCGCAATAACAAGTGTACAGCTGCACAGCGGCTGTCCGAATTCACTCACTCGTTTCCATTCACTCCCCTTCAAGTGAACTGTATTAGTGGACTAAAGTAGGGAATAGTGATTGAGGGTTTAGGGGGCGATTTCGGATTCAGCCTAAGGAAGCACATGACATGATCACATGAGGGCACAACGGAATCACATGACAAACCAGGAAACATGACAGTGAACATGACAAAATAAGAACATGAACATGAAACAAAACCAAAACACTAGACATTAGATCTGGAATAATCGAATATGCATAAGTTAAAGACTACCATGAGGTATAAATATTTTTTACAAAATATATTAGTTCAATTATATTAATAAATTAATATATTATTATAAAATAAACAAATATAGTTTCATTTATATGATAATATATATACATTTATATTATAATAAATTATTATTATTTTTCACATTAAAGTAGTGAGAATACAGGTTTTCGGTGGCAATATGTGCTTAAATGTTATGAAAATAATAATGGTTCCACAATGTGGCTTAAACAAAATATTATATCTGGTAACACTTTACAATAAGGTATTTGTTAACATTAGTTATTAGTAACATGAACGAAGAATAAAAATATTTCTACAGCATTTCTTAATCTTAGTTAATGTTCAACATTTACATTTTTTAAATCAAAAGTTGTATCTGTTTATATCAGTTATTGCACTATGAACTGACATGAACAACTGTATCTTTATTAACTAGCATTGACAGAGGTTAATAAATGCTGTAAAAATATATTTTAGATAGTTAGTCCATGTTAACTAATGCATTAAGTAACATTAACAAATGAGACCTTGTTGTAAAGTGTTACCTAATAGCTTCTGTGTTCTACTTCTTCTTTTGATTTTGGGAGGAAATGTGACTTTAAATTTGTCCTTGTGTCGTGAGATTCACCTGAATGTATATGTGCATGTATTTGGCTCTTAGTAAAGGTATCCGCTCAAAAGTGAACAAGTCTTGTCGCTTTTGAAAGGTATGAAAGCCCTCACAGCAAACATGACCATATAAGGACGGGTTTCCTCTTCCCCTCCTCCTGGAAAAGCAACAATGGGGGTCAACAGAAATTAATATCAGCCATCTTGTTCTCTCTCTTTCGGTCATGGATCATGCTCTGCTGGACATATACAATTATATAGAGGAGAGGAATGTGTAACGGAGCAAATAATGAGCTAAGAACTAAAACACTGCAGCTTTTGTAATAAAAAGGGCAGTTCAACCAAAAAGAAACTTCTTTTAGTCAGTGTGTACTCTCATGTGTTTCCAAACCCACATTACGTTATTGTTCACAAATAATTACAAAGAAACGGCAAGTAACACATTGAATTTCACTTTTTCTGACATTTTTTTTTTTTTAGGTCACTTTTTCAAAACTCATAACCAACACTCAACTTGTTAATTCCACATTCAAAATGCACTAAAACTACCAAAACACTTCATACAAGTCTCAAATCAAGCCATTCTTCCAGAACACTAAAGGTTTTCACCCAACAAACACACTTTGTCACTCATAAAACAGCATGTAGCATTTAGGGATGCACAAAAACTTTGCCTAATACGGATAACCAATAATTCTTTATATTTGAAAGGTGATAACCGATATATTGACCGATGAATCTGAATCCAAATTTTGATATAATTTTTGAGAGCCCGATTACAAAAACAAAAGTCTCACCATTAAAAGCCATGTCCCAAGAACACAATAATAATGTTCTCATTATAAATTGTATGTATCCTATATGTCTATATCACTTAACTGTATTTTCCTTTTTTAAGTGATTTCAATCATATTTCAAGCAATTTAAAACCATCATGTTGAACAGTGCGCACCTGAAGTGTCTCAGCTGAAGGAAATAATACATTATCTATCGGCTTTAATATATCAGCCAAATGTTCTTATCAAGCCGATAACAATCTCATTAAAAATGAACATACACTCACCTAAAGGATTATTAGGAACACCTGTTCAATTTCTCATTAATGCAATTATCTAATCAACCAATCACATGGCAGTTGCTTCAATGCATTTAGGGGTGTGGTCCTAGTCAAGACAATCTCCTGAACTCCAAACTGAATGTCAGAATGGGAAAGAAAGGTGATTTAAGCTATTTTGAGCGTGGCATGGTTGTTGGTGCCAGACGGGCCGGTCTGAGTATTTCACAATCTGCTCAGTTACTGGGATTTTCACGCACAACCATTTCTAGAGTTTACAAAGAATGGTGTGAAAAGGGAAAAACATCCAGTATGCGGCAGTCCTGTGGGCGAAAATGCCTTGTTGATGCTAGAGGTCAGAGGAGAATGGGCCGACTGATTCAAGCTGATAGAAGAGCAACTTTGACTGAAATAACCACTCGTTACAACCGAGGTATGCAGCAAAGCATTTGTGAAGCCACAACACGCACAACCTTGAGGCGGATGGGCTACAACAGCAGAAGACCCCACCGGGTACCACTCATCTCCACTACAAATAGGAAAAAGAGGCTACAATTTGCACGAGCTCACCAAAATTGGACAGTTGAAGACTGGAAAAATGTTGCCTGGTCTGATGAGTCTCGATTTCTGTTGAGACATTCAGATGGTAGAGTCAGAATTTGGCGTAAACAGAATGAGAACATGGATCCATCATGCCTTGTTACCACTGTGCAGGCTGGTGGTGGTGGTGTAATGGTGTGGGGGATGTTTTCTTGGCACACTTTAGGCCCCTTAGTGCCAATTGGGCATCGTTTAAATGCCACGGCCTACCTGAGCATTGTTTCTTGTGACCATGTCCATCCCTTTATGACCACCATGTACCCATCCTCTGATGGCTACTTCCAGCAGGATAATGCACCATGTCACAAAGCTCGAATCATTTCAAATTGGTTTCTTGAACATGACAATGAGTTCACTGTACTAAAATGGCCCCCACAGTCACCAGATCTCAACCCAATAGAGCATCTTTGGGATGTGGTGGAACGGGAGCTTCGTGCCCTGGATGTGCATCCCACAAATCTCCATCAACTGCAAGATGCTATCCTATCAATATGGGCCAACATTTCTAAAGAATGCTTTCAGCACCTTGTTGAATCAATGCCACGTAGAATTAAGGCAGTTCTGAAGGCGAAAGGGGGTCAAACACAGTATTAGTATGGTGTTCCTAATAATCCTTTAGGTGAGTGTATATCGGCCGATACCTGTGTACGTGTTCAGCTACATCTAATTGTTTTGATAGTTCAATAATTGTTTTTACATTGCAGAGGTTAAGATTGCAGTGATTAGCAATTTTAATTTTAATTTGTACTTCACAAACTTTAATTTGCACTGTCCCAGTGAAAGTCATTTGGACATATTTGTACCTTTTTACTCTTAAAAGGTGCATATTAGTACCTACAAATACATACCTTAAGGTACTACTATGAACCTTTTTGAGGTAAAAAAAAAAAAAAAGGTACAAATACAACCTTTTAAGGGTACTGTCCCAGTGACAAGCATATGTCATATACCCCTAAAGGTACAATTTTGACTCCTTTTTCTCTGTGTGTATTTGCCCTTTTCAGAGACAGTCACAGTCACAATGTACTGCTGTTGTGCATATGAAAACCAGATGAGCTATTGCTTTAAAAGCAAAATATGCACACCCCTGCACATATACACACAGGACGGGGCCACCAGATGAGTTCCAGCATGTCTCCTGTTGCTTCTGCTGGAGAAATTAACATGCAGGGCAGCACAAAACTCAGTGGGACTCGCAAACAAACTTGAAAGGAACAGAGAGAGAGAGACGTGAGGAGGGGGAGGATAGTATTGAGGGGTGACGAGAGTCCTGGAGACAAAACGAACGCAGCAAGATGGAAATGTTTTAAGAAGAAAGAGGGAGACAGGATGGTGGGAGAGCGGCAGACGAATGAGGGGGTGTTGAGAGGGAGGGACTTTAGGAGAAAGAAAAAAGGGAAGGTGAGGGAGAAGAATGCATTAGACCGAGAGAAAATAGACCAGAAGGCTGCTAGAGAGAAGATCTCATTCAAGACGTGAGCAGAAACCATCCAGACTGCCGTCAAACAGGTACGCCAGTCATTTTTACTGAGGTTTAACTGACGCCGAGGCTACAGGTGGCCATGATGATCAGTACAGGAACTTGGACTAATGTGTTTTTTTACCATGGGAACCAGTTTCCACCCAAACAGTATTGTGACTTCTGTAAATGTTGGAATAAATAGCATAATTCTAAGTAAATATATCCAAATTAATGTTTTAGAATCTTTCTGTTATTTATTTTATGTAATTATTTCTTAATATTTTAAATAGTTATTTTTTTTAGTAACAATAACTACTGTTAATTTAGTATTATTGAGATACTATAATAGGTTCCATTTTTAAGTTTCAGTAGTTTTTGTTGTTTTATATGACTACATAGTTTTTAATTATTTTATTTCAGTTTTTGTTTTAGCTATTTCAGTACATAAAATTAAACTAAATGAAAATGAGAAATGTTGCTTTGGCAACATGGCTGAAATAAGTTTTAAACATTTTTATTTCAGTTAACATACATTTTTAGTGCTATCAAATTCGATCAATCATGATTAATCGCATCTAACATATAATATGTGTGTGTGTGCGTGTGTGTGTGTGTGTGTGTGTGCGTCTTTATACAGACACACACATATTATATGTTAGATGCGATTAATCATTATTGATCGATTTGACAGCACTAAACACACACACACACACACATATATATACAAACATTTGTTAGATGCGATTAATCATGATTAATCAATTTGGCAGGACTATTACTTTTATTACAAGTAACAAAAATGTGTTTTACTTTCAGTTAACTATAATGTATATAACTATAACGATATCTAGATATTTATGCATAACTGGGTGATTGTCAGGTGATGCTGGGTGATTTGTTCAGTTTTTTAGCTGTTGTTATGGGAACATGTTGCTTAGTCATAAGTCGGTCATAATAACTTGGGTCCCTCCTTCAGTATTAGTCTGTTTTTTTTCGTCTGTTTTGTCAGCCACCAGGTAAGAATTGTTAGTTTGGTCACTTAGTAAAGTAGCAGAAATAACTTTTTAAATTGTGAATTTTCAGCCAACTGGCATCAATCAGAGGGAGCAGGGTTTCTCTTCTCCTCTATGGCGTTACCAGGTTCCCACAGTAACTGGCAGGCGGTTCGTTCCATTGTGATGTGTGTGAGCAGCACAGTGTGTGTCCTGTGTTAAAAATACACCCTTTAATTCTGTCCAGAAGGAACATTCAGGCTGTATGTTCATGTACTGACAGAGAGATTGTTGTAAAGTGGGTAGAAACAGTTAAAGTAAACATTAAATGACGTTCACAACAGGACTATTAGTTCAAACTAAAACCATAAAATACCATTAAAAAAATAAATACAAAAACAAAATACAATATAAAACAGCTAGATGCCAAAGCAACATTTTATCATGTTCATTTAGTTTAACCTGATGTACTTAAATAACTAAAAAGTAAAACAATATTATTAAAAAAAAAACTATAGACATTTAAAAAATAATAATAAATAAATACTGAAAATGGAAAATAAAACAAAAATAAAAATAGATATAAAAACACTGACACAACCCATTTGATTTCTGTATTTTTGTGTATTTCCTATTATATACACTCACCTAAAGGATTATTAGGAACACCATACTAATACTGTGTTTGACCCCCTTTCGCCTTCAGAACTGCCTTAATTCTACGTGGCATTGATTCAACAAGGTGCTGAAAGCATTCTTTAGAAATGTTGGCCCATATTGATAGGATAGCATCTTGCAGTTGATGGAGATTTGTGGGATGCACATCCAGGGCACGAAGCTCCCGTTCCACCACATCCCAAAGATGCTCTATTGGGTTGAGATCTGGTGACTGTGGGGGCCATTTTAGTACAGTGAACTCATTGTCATGTTCAAGAAACCAATTTGAAATGATTCGAGCTTTGTGACATGGTGCATTATCCTGCTGGAAGTAGCCATCAGAGGATGGGTACATGGTGGTCATAAAGGGATGGGCATGGTCAGAAACAATGCTCAGGTAGGCCGTGGCATTTAAACGATGCCCAATTGGCACTAAGGGGCCTAAAGTGTGCCAAGAAAACATCCCCCACACCATTACACCACCACCACCAGCCTGCACAGTGGTAACAAGGCATGATGGATCCATGTTCTCATTCTGTTTACGCCAAATTCTGACTCTACCATCTGAATGTCTCAACAGAAATCGAGACTCATCAGACCAGGCAACATTTTTCCAGTCTTCAACTGTCCAATTTTGGTGAGCTCGTGCAAATTGTAGCCTCTTTTTCCTATTTGTAGTGGAGATGAGTGGTACCCGGTGGGGTCTTCTGCTGTTGTAGCCCATCCGCCTCAAGGTTGTGCGTGTTGTGGCTTCACAAATGCTTTGCTGCATACCTCGGTTGTAACGAGTGGTTATTTCAGTCAAAGTTGCTCTTCTATCAGCTTGAATCAGTCGGCCCATTCTCCTCTGACCTCTAGCATCAACAAGGCATTTTCGCCCACAGGACTGCCGCATACTGGATGTTTTTCCCTTTTCACACCATTCTTTGTAAACTCTAGAAATGGTTGTGCGTGAAAATCCCAGTAACTGAGCAGATTGTGAAATACTCAGACCGGCCCGTCTGGCACCAACAACCATGCCACGCTCAAAATTGCTTAAATCACCTTTCTTTCCCATTCTGACATTCAGTTTGGAGTTCAGGAGATTGTCTTGACTAGGACCACACCCCTAAATGCATTGAAGCAACTGCCATGTGATTGGTTGATTAGATAATTACATTAATGAGAAATTGAACAGGTGTTCCTAATAATCCTTTAGGTGAGTGTATATTATGTATTATATATATATATATATATACACGAGGTGAAGTGAATAACACTGATTATCTCTTCATCACAGCACCTGTTAGTGGGTGGGTTTTATTAGGCAGCAAGCGAACATTTTGTCCTCAAAATTTAATGTGTTAGAAGCAGGAAAAATGGGCAAGCGTAAGGATTTGAGCGAGTTTGACAAGGGCCAAATTTTGATGGCTAGACGACTGGGTCAGAGCATCTCCAAAACTGCAGCTCTTGTGGGGTGTTCCCGGTCTGCAGTGGTCAGTATCTATCAAAAGTGCTCCAAGGAAGGAACAGTGGAGACAGGGTCATGGGCGGCCAAGGGTCATTGATGCACGTGGGGAGCGAAGGCTGGCCCGTGTGGTCCGATCAAACAGACGAGCTACTGTAGCTCAAATTGCTCAAGAAGTTAATGCTGGTTCTGATAGAAAGGTGTCAGAATACACAGTGCATCGCAGTTTGTTGTGTATGGGGCTGCATAACCACAGACCAGTCAGGGTGCCCATGCTGACCCCTGTCCACCGCCGAAAGCACCAACAGTGGCACGTGAGCATCAGAACTGGACACAGAGCAATGGAAGAAGGTGGCCTGGTCTGATGAATCACGTTTCACCTCGCACCTTACAGGACTTAAAGGATCTGCTGCTAACATCTTGGTGCCAGATACCACAGCACACCTTCAGGGGTCTAGTGGAGTCCATGCCTCGACAGGTCAGGGCTGTTTTGGCAGCAAAAGGGGGACCAACACAATATTAGGAAGGTGGTCATAATGTTGTGCCTGAACATGTAAGAACATGTACTAAGATCTTAACAAGGTCAATTGTTCTTTCATTTGTTCATGTATCCTGTTTAATGTTATGAACGAATGGAGGTGCTAAAATAAACTTAACTGTATTTGTACCTTTATTTGTTGCAGGTTCAAGATGTTGCTGTGGTCACAGGTCACTTTCCTCCTTCTCCTCTGTGTGATGGAGTCTGTTCGTGCCACATCTGTCAGTCCGTCATTGCTTCAGCCTCCCCTCACACGTGTTCGCATTATCGAAGTCGAGGACGACTACGACGACGAAAGCTCAAAGACAACATACGCGCCCCAGTCGCCCGGGGTCACCACCTCTCGTGGCCCAATATCCCAACCTTGTGATTACGACCCCTGTGTGGTTCAAACGACCCCCTGTGACAAGATTTCAGCCCAGACGGGTTGCCTGTGTCCTGGGTTGACGGGTCCGGAGAAGAGACCAGAGACCCCGGAGATCCGTGAGGTGAAGCTGGACGGCTCCGGGGAAGTTGTTGTGCATTGGTGCGCGCCTCGCTCCTCCGTCACCTATTATAAAGTCACTTTGAATGGAGGAAAAGAGCAGAAGATTTTTGGAGAATATCTGAGGAATGGTGTAATACCTGGACTGAAAATTGGGGAGACGGTGTGTGTGGCGGCCGGGAATCAAGCAGGGCTCAGTGAAAAGTCCTGTACACGATACGAGCCACCGCAACCTGACCAAGCTGCTCTGAGTGCAGGGATCATCGCGGGGTGTGCCGCATTCCTGCTGTTGCTTTCGGTGCTCGCTGTTGTACTGTGGAGACGAAGGACGTGCCGAAAGGGCAGGATGGGAGAAGCGGAGGGCCTCGGCAATCCTTCATACACCAATGATGGAGCACTGTGACCAGCAAACATATGAAAAACATGGGGAGAATGAAACAATCTGCAAAGAGACTGAGTTTTGTACAAGTGTACTACTAGTCAAAAGTTTGGAATTATTAATATTTTTTTAATATTTTTGAATTGCACCAAGGCTGCATTTATTTGATCAAAAATACATCAAAAACAGTAATATTCTGAAATATTATTACAATCTAAAATAAGTGTTTTCTATGTGAATATATAGTAAAGTGTAATTTATTCCTGTGATCAAAGCTGAATTTATCATCATTACTCCAGTCTTCAGTGTCACATGAAAGTGTCAGAAATCAGTGTCAGAAATCATTCTAATATTTCAATTCGTTTCTCACTTATTATCAACTATTATTGACGCTCAATTATTAATAATGGTTCATATTATTATCAATGTTGGAAACTGTTTTTGCTGCTTAATATTTCTGTGGAAACCTCGATAAATTTTTTTCCAGGATTCTTTGATGAATAGAATGTAGAACAGGAAATAGAATCTTTTGTAACATTATAAATGTCTTTACTTTACTTTCTTTACCCTTAAACATTTAAATTGTAGTGTATCACGGTTTCCACAAAATATGAATCCGCACAACTGTTTTCAACATCTTAGATATCATTACAATGATTTCTGAAGGGTCATGTGACACTGAAGAATGAAAATTCAGCTTTGCTATCACAGAAAAATAGAAAACAGTTCTTATAAATTGTTAATATTTCACAATATTACTGTTATTTCTGTATTTTTCATCCTTGGTGAGCATATAAGAATTCTTTCAATAACATAAAAGAAATCTTAATTTTTTCCAAACTTTTGACCGGTAGTGTATAGTGCACCGTCATTGTGCATCTCACTGTTTTAAGTTCACTAAACTGCTGTGATTGGTTCTGAATGATCTTATTGTGCGATTATGATTGGTTAGAATATTTAAAGTCAACATGGAATCTAAATCGTCCCTGTTTACTTCCATAATTCACATTGGCGGTCTTACTGTGACCGGTTCATAAGTGCATGTTATTCATAAAAAAAATATTGCTTCACTTTCCAAAAAGCCCCTTTCAAAGTGAATGCATTCACATCTCATATTCCTGATGGGCAAAATCAGTCCTGCTGTTCATTTCATTCTTTTTTCAATCATTAAACATCCCTTTTCACTCATATACATCACATTATGGAAGTAACATGTTTTGATTACCATTTCACACCGACTTTAACACTACTAATGGTTCTTAGGAAGCCTGGCGCTTCATTAAGCTAGACAGGGTTTTAAAGTATCTGTTGTACAGCTACTTTTACTGATGAAAATTATTGATGATGTTTTTAACTATTGACAGTTTTTCAATAAAGCTATTTTAATTGTATTTGCTTGACTGAGCTTGTTGTTTATTCATACATGCATGAATGCATGCTTATCTATCATGCCTATTTCGAAAATTGACTGTTACCCAAATTGAAGAAGTGGTTGTTTTCTCAGTGTTGTTGTTGCGTATACTGTAAAGTATAGTGAGTAAAGTGAATCTGTGGTAACATGGAAGGAAATTGCTGTAGTCTGATGCCGTGGCTTCATTGAGCAATGCTGAATCAAGTGCATGCAACACATTCAAAAGCCGGTTATTTTCCATCCAGCTTTGTCAATCACCCCTTCCCTTTGCTACCTACTAATCTCAGTTTATTGCTGTTATATAAAGAGTGCCAGGCAGATATTTGCCTCCAGCACAGACAGAGAGTGCTGTTTTCTTGGCAAAAGGGAGTGGTATTTATTTCTCAGAAGTAAGGCTGCACGATTATGACAAAAGTAATAATTGTCGATTTTTCCCTAGAAATTGTAATTCAATTATTATTTACGATTTATCACAATTTACATTGTATGATGTTTTGAATAGCTTTATGCAATTGTTTGAAGCGACTGCATGCCATATTGTTATATCAAAATAAATAAGGTGAAAAACTTTAAAATTATGCATGATATTATGTTATACTAAAACTAAAATGTAAACAACGGGGAAAAAAACCTTAAGATAACCTGTAGAACGAAAGAAAAACAAATCTTAAGCATGAATAATGTAAGTGGACCTTCTTCTTTTTTGTTTAGTGGTCACACTTGTCTTCTTCCCCCCCCAGGAAAACCAATGTAATATATTTTAGTTCATTAATATTTTTTGATTATTATTTAGAATGTTGAGGGTATTTTACGATACTTTGCAATATTTATAAAAAAAATTATTAGCTATTTTCCCCATTTAAAATATTACAAAAAAATTCTAATTTTTTGTAATTTTTTTTTTTTTTAATTAAAACAGTATTCCATGTTAAAATAGAGACGAGGCATTCAAAATCCAATTTTTTGAAGGTAGATTAGTGCCATCTGGTGGGACTAAAAAAAGAAAAACTGATGTAATGCCTAGATGTAATCACTAGATTCCTATATAACTCTATATAAAGTGGCTTATAAATTCTCTAGTGTTTTTAGACATACTTATTTTTATTAAGTTGTGGATTTGGATTTATACTTAGACATTCTTAAAGACTACTTTTTGTCAAGGTTTAGATTTTTTTTTAAATGTTGATTTGAAGTGTCAGTTTTGCATTAATGTTACTACATTCAAACCTGAGCAGAGAGGAAAACATTTTGGACATATAACATCAAAATTCAATAAAAATGTAACAAAAATTATCAGGTATGTTTTCTCACAGCATTAAAAATCTGGGTCTGATCTGATTTTGACCTTTTATTTGAGTCTTTTGGCTCAATTTTACCATATTGATACAGCCACACCAGTTCATGTGCGTATAATATTGTGGTTTGTGTGTGTTTATGTGAGTGTGTGTTTGAGTGTGTGTGTCTGTTTTGAACTCTGGATGTTTTAGAGTGTAACCTCTTCCTTGCTGTTTGTTTTTTTACTGCATTGTGGCTGAATGATTGATTTTGTTAAATGTGCTCTGTGTTATAGTCACACTAGTTCATATATATATATATATATATATATATATATATATATATATATGTGTGAGGGGAGAGGGAGGGGGGTTGGTTGGTTGGTCTGTTTTGTACTCTTGATATTTTAGTGTGTCACCCTTACATTGTTGTGCACTTTTTTTTACTGCATAATGGCTGGTTTGTATCACCAAAAGATTCCCTGAGTTTTTGTATTTTTGCATATATCCCATTCATTTCCTATGACGGTCATGTTTGACCGCGAAGGAAGTCATATACTCAGAAGTCATATAAATATGATAAATAATAATAATAATAATACATAGTAATACATTAGGAAATATCAATGCAAACTTTGTACAATGCATTCTATCAGGATGTCTGCATAAAGGAAAAAAACACCTGGTAAAAGTCTTAGATCACTGATGTAAAGACCAATAGTATAATGAACGCCACAAGCTTCAGCCTAAAACCTGGTTGATCTGGATGTCCATGACTAATATGACTTGAATTAGACACATAATAAGGGAATAAATTGTATGGTGGTGCAATTATTTATATTTTGAAAAACCCAGTGAAATTGTGTTAAAGGCACAATATGTACGATTTTGGGATTAAAGTATCCAAAAAACACTAGAACAATGTCATATATTTTGTTGACTTGTGTACTTACATTATCCCAGATGTTTCCAAGAATGTTTAAATCCAGAAAAATAAGCCTTTTTTTTCCCAGGACACGGATTCATGTCCGTGAAATGACCTATCAATGACATCATACCCGCGTTACCCTCGACTTCCGGTTTTGTTTTGTAGAAACCATGAAACACTAAAGACGATTTAATATATGATGTGTTTTATTAGACGGTGAGCAACTGTCTCAATAACCAAGCTACAGAGTTTGAATTGTTATTAAAGTTATTGTTTGAATCTGGTTTTCTTGATTTACCGTGAGTACCATGTTTTACCATGCCTAATATCGATCTAGCTCACTGCAGTGTGAACAAGTGTCTCATAGCAGCTGCCGAGTGAACACACAGATTAACGTTAGTACATACATTTCAACATGCTCAAATGTAACTAATATGATCAATAGCATTGCGTTACCCTACATACGCTTGAGCGGAAGACGCGGAAGCAGCAACTGTGGCATAATAAAAGCTCCGCTGCTGTCGAGCCGCATGTCATGCTCGTCTCTCATTAGCAATCGCTCCAGCGACCTCGTTTAGCTCCCACAACACTGCTTCATACTACAGTAACGTTAATAATCTCATCCATTACCATGATTTCTGCCCGAGTCACGTCCTAATTCTTTTCCACCGGCTGTGAGGTGAAGACGACGTCTCCCATGAATCTGCACTCAATCTTGATGTCATCAAGCTACACCTTTGTTTTGAATAGGCGCCCTCTAGTGGCGAAAAACTAGATATTGTGCCTTTAATTGTGACTGAGTAAATTCCTCTTTCTGTCATTCCAATTAAGCATCATGGGGTTTGACCAATTCAATGAGTTGAAAGGGAAGCAATTATTAGGCCTACATTTTGGATTTTGCTCAGTCATGCTTGTAGCTTATACTGTAATAAGAGCCTACATCTTCTGCTTTGGATAAATGTATCATAATTTAGCTGTAATAATTTCAGGGGACATGCCCTCTGCACACAGAAACAAGTAGACTCAGATTTTAGTTTTACTCACACAGGTAAAAAAAAAAGTTGGGGGTTCATTTCCAAAACATTATACACACTATAGACCAGGAGTGAATATTATACACTGTCACCTGATGGGGTTTAAAAGACATTTAATATTAATATTATATTATTATAAAAAAATATTATTGTTCTGTACTGACACTATGGAATGACAACACAAAAACTTGAAATTAACTGAATTACTAAGACACTATTGTCTTCTGGAGATGCTTTTAAAGTCATTTTAGTTGATGAACTTTGCAGCATTGACAGTGTTAATGAACTGAATTGAATCAACATTGAATGTGAATTGATCTAAACAATGACACTATTGCCTTAGAGCTGCTTCACAGATGAATTGAATTAGTTTCATAATTGATGAGCTGCATAATGACACTATTGTCTTTTGAAAGTGATTTACAGTTGAAATTGTTGATGTTGTTTCATCATAAATGATGAATTTTACAACGTTAACACTGTTTTTTTCCCGTTTATTATTGTGAAGTTGTTTTGAAACTATCTGTATTGTATAAGTAAGGAATAACTGACGACGGACCATTTAATTATTGTAAAATAATGCACATCCGAGGTGGTAAAGCGGCCACGTATAATAATTCAGCAGCCCGGAGACAATTACTTTGACATAGTACAAAGTAAATGTGGGAAAAAAATTTTTAGTGACGAATACACACCACTGAAAGATCTAGAACAGGCATTCTCAACCCTGGTCCTCGAGGGCCACTGTCCTGCAGAGTTTAGCTCCAACCCTAATCAAATACACCTGAACCAGCTAATTAAGCTCTTCAGGATTACTAGAAAGCAACCGGCAGGTGAGTTATGGAAGCTTGTTTCCACCACAGAATAAAAAATAAAAAGGTAATTGCGACTTTTTATCACACAACTTTTACTATATAACTCGCAAAATGTGACTTTTTATCTCGCAATTCTGACTTTATATCTCACAATTCTGACTTTATATCACAATTCTGACTTTATATCACAATTCTGACTTTATATCTCGCAATTCTGACTTTATATCTCTCAATTCTGACTTTATATCTCGCAATTCTGACTTTATATCTCTCAATTCTGACTTTCTGAAATTTTTTCGCATTTCGTGGAAAGAGAGCATGATTGCATACAGAAACGCCGTAAAAACTGCTAGATCTGCTTATTTCTCGACTCTCTTAGAAGAAAACAAACACAACCCTAGGTATTTATTTGATACAGTGGCTAAATTAACCAAAGATAAAGCTTCAACATCTGATGTTTGTAAACAGCACAGCAGTAATGACTTTATGAACTTCTTTACTTGTAAGATTGATAATATTAGGAAAAAAATTATAACCATGCAGCCGTCTACTACTGTATCACATCAGACAGAGCATTGTAGTGTCACTGAGGAAAAATTACATTCATTCACTGTTATAGGAGAAGAAGAATTGGCTAAACTTGTTAAATCATCAAAATCAACAACATGTATGCTCGACCCTGTACCGACTAAACTACTAAAAGAGATGCTTCCAGAGGTCATAGATCCTCTTCTTAATATCATTAATTCATCCTTGACTTTAGGATATGTACCGAAAACTTTTAAGTTGGCTATTATTAAACCACTTATTAAAAAAACGCAACTTGATCCTACAGAATTAGTCAATTACAGGCCAATCTCAAATCTACCCTTTCTGTCAAAAATACTAGAAAAGGCAGTGTCCTCACAATTATACTCCTTTTTTAGAAAGAAATGGTATCTGTGAGGATTTCCAGTCAGGATTTAGACCGTATCATAGTACTGAGACTGCTCTCATCAGAGTTACAAATGATTTACTCTTATCATCCGATCGTGGTTGTATCTCTCTGTTAGTGTTACTCGATCTTAGCGCTGCATTCGATACCATCGACCACAACATTCTTTTGAATAGACTCTCAAATTATGTTGGCATTAGTGGAATTGCATTGGCATGGTTTAAATCATACTTATCTGACCGTTATCAGTTTGTAGCAGTAAATGAAGAGATGTCACACCGATCACAAGTTCAATATGGAGTACTGCAGGGCTCAGTGCTAGGACCGTTGCTTTTCACCCTGTACATGCTACCACTGGGAGATATCATTAGGAAGCATGGCGTTAGTTTTCATTGTTATGCTGACGATACTCAGCTCTATATTTCTTCACGCCCTGACGAAACTTACCAATTCACAAGATTAACGGAATGCATAGCTGATATAAAAAATTGGATGACTAGTAATTTCCTGCAACTAAATTCAGAAAAAACTTAATTTTTAATTATTGGACAAAAAAACTCCACATGTAGTAACCTAGAATACTGTCTAACACTTGATGGCTGCTCTGTCAAGTCCTCGTCGTCAGTTAGGAACCTGGGTGTGCTCTTTGATACCAATCTTTCATTTAAACCATCTTAAAAATATATCTAAATTACGGCACATGCTTTCAATGTAAAATGCTGAACAGTTAGTTCATGCGTTCATGACCTCAAGGCTAGATTATTGCAATGCTCTACTGGGTGGTTGAACTGCTCGCTTAACAAATAAACTGCAGCTGGTCCAAAACGCAGCAGCTCGAGTTCTTACTAGAACCAGGAAGTATGACCATATTAGCCCGGTTCTGTCAACACTGCACTGGCTCCCTATTAAACATTGCATACATTTTTAAATCTTGCTTATTACTTACAAAGCACTAAATGGTTTAGCTCCCCAGAACTTGAGCGAGCTCTTAACGCATTATACTCCATCACGTCTATTGCGGTCTCAAAACTCTGGCCAGTTGATAATACCTAGAATCGCAAAATATCAACAATTCTGACTTTGCTATTCTGACTTTATATCTCACAATTCTGACTTTATATC
This sequence comes from Rhinogobio ventralis, assembly GCA_039654625.1. Lineage (NCBI taxonomy): Eukaryota > Metazoa > Chordata > Actinopteri > Cypriniformes > Gobionidae > Rhinogobio > Rhinogobio ventralis. The sequence continues at coordinate 4,748,572 of CM077198.1, forward strand.
TCTCAATTTTGACTTTATATCTCGCAATTCTGACCTGGATGCAGTATGGAAAGAAGGCAAGCCGACGGAGGCAGTGTGATGCTTTGGGCAATGTTCTGCTGGGAAACCTTGGGTCCTGCCATCCATGTGGATGTTACTTTGACACGTACCACCTACCTAAGCATTGTTGCAGACCATGTACACCCTTTCATGGAAACGGTATTCCCTGCCATAAAGCAAAAATAGTTCAGGAATGGTTGTGCACAACAACGAGTTTGAGGTGTTGACTTGGCCTCCAAATTCCCCAGATTTCAATCCAATCCAATTCAATTCAATTCAATTCAATCCTTTTAAAATATTTATCTTTTTTAAGAGGGGGTGTGCTTTTTTTTCTTTCTCTATTTTTTTCTATCATTGTTCCCTTTATTTATTTATTTATTTATTTATTATTATTATTATTATTATTATTATGAAGAATAAGAAGAAGAAACCCCTTTATTTTAGACTTTTATTTTGAAGAGCTGTCAGTGCTGCTGCCGCTGTTGATCTCTGGATTCAGCGGCCCGTGATCATCACCGTTAGTCCGACAGACGGAGCTCCGTTCAGCTGCGGGCAGGTCGATGGAGACCCACAACTGGTGATAGCGGCGTTTATTTTTTATACTATTGGGTATCCGTAACCGCTCGGATAGAGATGTCCACACAGGGATACACGAATCCAAACTCGTCCGTGAATAATCACAGCATGAATTCTACACAAAACGGAGGCGGAGCGGCGGCAGCGGCGCCCTGTCAGAACGGTACGGGATTAAAGCGAAACCACCTGAGCTAACATGCTAAAGCTAACGCGAATTTCACATCCAAAAGCTAAGATGACTGGCTAAGGGTTAGGCTAAGACGCTAACGGCTAATCTAACGTGCTAAATGCTAAATGCACATTCAAATCCGCTTTGAAAAGATAAATTAGCCAGCTAAAGGCCTGAGATTGAGGCCAAGCTAAGGCACCTGTCATCTGCGCCTTTGAGGTGGAGACATCGACCGCTACAGGTCACAATACAGTATAAACTGTTTTTCTGTACCTGCCATTATAACCATATAGCAGCTGTCGGTATGTTTTAATGAATATTGATTTCCGTCATTTTGTTGTCATCTCCTGTCATTAGCCCGTTAGCGGCTAGTTTAGTTCAGGTAGCTTGGCTGTTATTTCCCTCATTTCTCTCTATTAATCTTTCAAGATTTTGTCATCTGGTCGAAATGAATTAGGAACTGAAATATGTCATTGTCTTGACCAGATGTCTCATATTTGTGCCACATAATTGAGCTCGCAGAATTGCGCAGAATACAAATGTGCATGATCCATATTTATTAAATATTTTCAGACAAACTCATTTAATGTCTTAACGGTAATTTGCCAGTGCATTTTTGTGTTTTTTACGAATGAGCTCAGCTGTATTTTACATCATCCTAATATAATCTGTGTTCTTACCGTTAAACTGCATAAAATGAAGTAATAGCAATTTGTTTTGTATTTTCTAATGTGTGTCTTGCAGTTTTTTTTTAACATAAGGTGACAGGAAAATGTTGTCGAATTGTCATTTAGTAATAAAGTCAGAGAAAAATCTGTGTAAAGAGTCTTTTGAAGATGTTATTATCATGGTATCTTTTAAAGTACAATGGATTACCATGCAGTGTTATTTTAGTACATTGAGATGCAGTTTTTATTATTATTTTGAATAGTTGTATTTTTATATTTTCTGTTTTCATTTTTAATTTTAGTTAAACGTTTTAGTAATTTTGTGGTGTGTTTTAGATATGTTATATAGTTTTTTTTTATTAGTGCTGTCAAATCAATTAATTACATCTTCACATCTAACTAAAAGTTTTTGTTTATATAATATGTGTATACTGTATATTTTATATAAGTTTTATATATATATATATATATATATATATATATATATATATATGTGTATATGTGTGTGTGTGTGTGTGTGCGCATGTCTGTTTATGTGTGTGTGTGTGTGTGTGTATGTATATATATGTATGTATATGTGTATATATATGTATGTATATGTGTATATATATGTATGTATATGTATATATATATGTATGTGTATATATATATATATACATATACACTCACCTAAAGGATTATTAGGAACACCATACTAATACTGTGTTTGACCCCCTTTCGCCTTCAGAACTGCCTTAATTCTACGTGGCATTGATTCAACAAGGTGCTGAAAGCATTCTTTAGAAATGTTGGCCCATATTGATAGGATAGCATCTTGCAGTTGATGGAGATTTGTGGGATGCACATCCAGGGCACGAAGCTCCCGTTCCACCACATCCCAAAGATGCTCTATTGGGTTGAGATCTGGTGACTGTGGGGGCCATTTTAGTACAGTGAACTCATTGTCATGTTCAAGAAACCAATTTGAAATGATTCGAGCTTTGTGACATGGTGCATTATCCTGCTGGAAGTAGCCATCAGAGGATGGGTACATGGTGGTCATAAAGGGATGGACATGGTCAGAAACAATGCTCAGGTAGGGCATGGCATTTAAACGATGCCCAATTGGCACTAAGGGGCCTAAAGTGTGCCAAGAAAACATCCCCCACACCATTACACCACCACCACCAGCCTGCACAGTGGTAACAAGGCATGATGGATCCATGTTCATTCTGTTTATGCCAAATTCTGACTCTACCATCTGAATATCTCAACAGAAATCGAGACTCATCAGACCAGGCAACATTTTTCCAGTCTTCAACTGTCCAATTTTGGTGAGCTCGTGCAAATTGTAGCCTCTTTTTCCTATTTGTAGTGGAGATGAGTGGTACCCGGTGGGGTCTTCTGCTGTTGTAGCCCATCCGCCTCAAGGTTGTGCGTGTTGTGGCTTCACAAATGCTTTGCTGCATACCTCGGTTGTAACGAGTGGTTATTTCAGTCAAAGTTGCTCTTCTATCAGCTTGAATCAGTCGGCCCATTCTCCTCTGACCTCTAGCATCAACAAGGCATTTTCGCCCACAGGACTGCCGCATACTGGATGTTTTTCCCTTTTCACACCATTCTTTGTAAACTCTAGAAATGGTTGTGCGTGAAAATCCCAGTAACTGAGCAGATTGTGAAATACTCAGACCGGCCCGTCTGGCACCAACAACCATGCCACGCTCAAAATTGCTTAAATCACCTTTCTTTCCCATTCTGACATTCAGTTTGGAGTTCAGGAGATTGTCTTGACCAGGACCACACCCCTAAATGCATTGAAGCAACTGCCATGTGATTGGTTGATTAGATAATTGCATTAATGAGAAATTGAACAGGTGTTCCTAATAATCCTTTAGGTGAGTGTATATTTATATACACAGTATACACGTATATGTGAACTTTTATGTTACATGTGAAGATGCAATTGATTACATGTACATACACATATAAACAAACTTTTATGTTTAATGCGATTTAATAGTTTTTATGTATTTTTAGTTTTAGTATATATTTTCATTTATTTTTTAGTATATCTATATTAACTTATTTTAATATGCCTATATAAACCTTATTTTTGGTTTTGTTATTTTAGTGCATTTTTTATATATATATATATATATATATATATTATACACATTTTTATTATTATGTTTCAGTTGACATTTATTTTATTTCAAGTAACGAAAATGTTTTTTTGTTTTAGTTCATTATAATAATAATAATAATTATACAGTGTATAAATATAATAAATGATACATGAATATGATAGTTATTCAGTATTGTGGTATTACATCACTGTACTTATTTGTAAGGGAAATGAAGATTGATGCGAGTTTCAACTGCTGTTGTTTTTCATAGGTCAATTTGTATAAAATTTGTGATTCGTCTAATGACAGACGTGCACTTGTGACACATTTGCATGTCATTTGCAAGGCAATCTCACAAATCAATTTGATGTTGTTGTTTTTGACAGGTCCGGGACAGTCATACCCTGCCATGTATCCCGCATCCAGCTACTATAGTTCTGCTCTGCCCACTGGTTACCCCACCATGGCCGGACACAGCGCTCCTCCCACTGGCAAAATCCCAGTTTCGGGCACAGACTATAGTGGGAACTACTACCAGAACAGCTCAGGGCCGTCGCTGTACGCGGCACCACCGGGAACACAGCCACCTGCCCATCAGTACGCCACCTCAAATGTCCAGCAGACTGCACCATACACTATGCCAGCTGGATGTTACGGACAGGCGTATAGTCACCCCTCACAGGGTCAAACTCAACCCCAACCCCAACCTCAGCAGCCCAGCTTGGTGGCAGCATCCAGCGGCAACAACCTCGGTGCCCCGCTGTACCCCATCATTTCTTATCCATCAGCCCCTGGGAGCAGTCAGTACGGCACACTGAGATCCTCTCAAAGTGGTGCTGGGCAGCCACCTGTTTCTACTGTAATGCCACCGCCACCTACCCAGAGTTCTTTGCAACAGTATTCTCAAGGGAACGGGGCCACACCCACACCAGCTCACCCAGGCTATGGAGCTCCGCCTCTCAGCCAATCAGCCACTGTCAATGGCCAATCGAATGCAGGTTGGTTTGAATGCATTTCCTCCTCGTGCATTTGTGTGTTCATGCAACAGAATGGAGTAACATGTTCATATCTCAATTGTATTGATTGTTTTATCCAATGTATTTAAAGTTCAACAACACAACCAAAATCTCCACAATCCCATGAGCCATCATTATGGCGGGGCCCCTCCCATCAAAGAGGGCCCTGATAAAGAGAGACTGCCCTCAGGAACCCCGGGCACCTCTGTGCATTCTTCACCTCGACACCATCCAGGTACGAACATGCGACTTTCATGTGACCGATCTACTTTCACATGTGAATTGACAGTTAGCTATTTCCTTTCTTCCAGTAGGCTGTATTTTGACAGTATTTGTGTCTTTTTTTTATGTCTGTTGTTGTTTTAATTAGAGCTGCAACTATATTGATAATCAATTAAGCTGTCTGTTATTTTCAGCATTTTTATGTTTATTTTATAAAAAAAAATCCACATCTTGCTAGGGCTGCACGATTTGGGGCAATAAATATAATTGTGATTTTTTTTTTTTTTTTTCAGATAAAAATTGCAATTTAAAAAAAGCTCCAGGTTTTTTGCACAATTTGGTCTAAATTTGTATTATGAATTATCAGTATCAGAGGCGTCATGCCCATTTAAACCAAGGAGGCACGTGCCCCCTCAGATTTGAGGCAAATGGATTTGAATGCAGCTTCCAGAGCTGTATATATATATATATATATATATATATATATATATATATATATATATATATATATATGTATATGTATATTTAGATATAATAATCAACACTCAAATAACACATTGTATGCAAACATGTAAACTGAAATATAATCATTTATACACAGTGGCTGTCATTTTCATGACAGATTCATTTAAACATGCATTAAATAATCCAGACATCACTAACAGGTTTAGTAGAATATATAGGCTAATATAGTGCATATATTTAGTGAAAGAGTTGATTTCTCTAGTGAACTAACAGCTGTGGACACTGAATGACTCCTGAGGTAAATGTGATGCTACGTGACCTTGTTCTCAAGCTGTTTTATTGACGTCTTTCTGCCATCTTTCTTTGACTGAAGAGATGATCGCGCACCAAGCCGCCGCTTGAACTGACGCACCTATACTGTGATCTGTCATGTCACATTAAAGAGCGTCAAAACGGCATTTATCGTTTGAATTTTGTGATAAAATGGACAGAATACTTAATATGTTCGCGTGGGAACTCTGATTTGAAGTCTGTCCCGCGCGTAAAACGAGCCTACTGTTAACTGTTAAAGATTGCATTTGGTACACATGTGCTCCGTACCGGAAGCCCTGTACCGAAACGGTTCGCTACGAATATGTGTACCGTTACACCCCTAATATTTAATAAAACCACAGCCTTTGCGATTTGATTAATAAGCCCTATTAGTAATTTCGTGCAGCCCTACATCTTGCCCTCATATTATAAGAACATTACTTACATCCTGGCGAAAAACTGCATTAGGACTGTAAAGTGACATTGTCAGCTACTGTCAATGTCTATTTTTATCAATTAGTTATTTCAGCCCTCATTATGAATGTTGGTGTCATTCCTCACAGGTTGTGTCTCTTCTGAAGATTCATTAGCTAAAGATGTTTTGTTTCTTGTGTGTCGACAGAGAGTTCGTCATATCATTCTACATGCTTTTCTTACTTGTTCATCTCTTTCTTTACATTTTCTTTGCATCACATCATGTGCTCGTGTTAGTTTCTTCTTTGTGTGAGATTTGGATAGGAGATCCGCAGAACTTCAGCTCAGTTTTTGTCCTTTCGTTCTGAACTCAACCCGTCTGTTGTCTCTGATGGTTGCTGTATTTCAGGGCTGCTGTACGGTGACCGTGGGGTGAATAACGCCGTTAGCCCGGCCGTGGGCGATCACTCCTCATCCAGTTCTGACCATGAGGAAGAGGATGAGGAGGATGAGGAAGCAGGTCTGCTTTCGCTTTTTCATTCTTCCACTCACCTCCCTTTATCACTTAGCTGTTCCTTCATCCCTCCATCTCAGAACACGCTTTTTCCATCCCGTCATCTTCCTCCCCTTTTGAAAATGATTAACATACACATGTTCTGCTCCTCCAGATTTATGCATCTCATTCTTGCAAGTTAGTCATTCACTTGAAGTCTACAATTCCCATAAACACGCACGTTCATACAGTCTGTATTCTTGTGTGTTTATCTTGCTTTTCTGATTACCTTCACTGCTAGCGTACTGTGTAGTATTTGCTTCATATTTCAGGGCTCCAGACTAACTTTTTGCCTTGGTTGCACTGGTGCGCCTAACTTTTTTATTTAGGTGCACTAGCACAAAATGCTAATTTGCACCAAAATTTTTCCCCGGTTCACGTCACCTTTTTCAAGGTCACCTTTTTATCATGCTCCATATACATTCATATATATTATGTAAATGACAACATAATATATGCAGTTACACAGGGATTAAAATCACAGGAAACAACGCTTTGAACATTACTATTTTAAAACTACAGTTTTAACAAAGTGTTATAAATTAATTAAAAAAAAAATGAAATAATAAATAATTAAATACAACTCATGATAAATAAAAATGCGGAATTTTTAATTTCCTCTGCCTGCTATATATATCACGCTTGATGATTGTCATAATTATGTGGTAACGTTACTGATAGGCTATTGTAGGCTACGGTAGCCTATAGTTGTTTATTTTTCTTAATAAAATTGTGCCAGCTGGAACAAATGCTATAATGAAATTATAAATTATTACGGGTAGATCACTGCAGGATTAAAAGTGGTCGAAATTTTTTCAAGAGCCAGAAAGTCACTTTGCAGCAGACACAACAAATTAACAGTGATAATAACGTTAGCGTTTCAGGTAGGACAGTAGATATATTAGCAAATATCGTTCTCAAAGAGATTATTTTTGGAATATAATATAACAATGCACAATCACAGTGACGCCGACTGGGTTAAGCATTTACTTTATCTGAGGGAAATGTTGCAGCGCGATCTGCCAGTCTCTTCAAAGGAAGATTACAAACGGCGAACGCCAACTGATTACACACGACGACTTTTTAAAATTTGCCTAAAACATATGGAGCTAATCCTGTTTTGTCTTCCGCTTCTTGATTCTCGCGCCGCCTGAGCTGACACTGATGGGCGGTTGTCATGACAATGACGTAGATTAGGGCGGCACAAGTTCACGTATTTTCTCTCACACACAGACACACTCTCACACACTTGTGCTCACACACACACCTTGGACTCACAAACCGTTTCACTGTCGCCTTTGATACTAGGGGCTGAGGTGGGTCAGACCCGGCGTATTTTAAATCTGCTTTTATGCGGCATTGCGTCTTTACACAGAATTTAGAGCAGACACCGAGCCGCTTTAGATCAGCCTTAACTCGACTGTGTAAAGATGCCTTATGGGTTATTTCTTTTCATTGTTCGTCGTCTGTTTTCTTGCGTTTATTTTGCTGATGCTGATTGCCATAACTGATTCTCGTGCTCGGGTCGCAGGGTGTACTCACACTAGGCACGGTTGCTTTGTACCGTGCCCGAGCGCGATTGTCCCCCCTCCCCACTCGCCTGCTGGCTTGCACTCACATTGCACTTAACGCACCGGGCTGGAGCACACTTACGTCATCCACGATGCAACTTTTTGTTTTTAAGAAGACAGGAAGAAAAGCGCTTTCGTTAATAGACTGCCTAATAGATTTATCATTTATGCCGCACAGCGATTTTCACTTGATTGCACTGCACGTATCAGAAGATTATTACGTAGGCAGCTGACTTTGATGGAGGAATTTGCAGCTTTACTCGCAAAATACAATTCATATTCATCAATAAGGGAAACAGGACCGTTATAAACCTAAATATACTTGAATTAATTGAAAAGTGTATCCAAGTAGTAATAGTTTGGCGTTTGCTGTCGTAATGATGACAGTAGCGCAGAGCTGTTCCGTGCTCCGGCACGGTTAGCGCTCACACCACATGCGGTACGATGTGGTGAGCCCAACCGAACCGAGCCCAACCGAACTGCGCTCTGGCCCACCTCTTCCGCGGGCCAGGGCCGGCCAAACGAACCGCGGCAGGGCACGGAACGGAGCGCTCACACTTGTCAAGCGAACCGCCTAGTGTGAGTACACCAATCACACAGCACGGAGCAGTGTAGGCCTACAGGAATATCTGGACCACAGCCAATCAGAGGCAAAAACCTGCCCCATCTCTTTCTCTGATTGGTTTAGACCACAATATGATCCAACCATGAGTATGAGTTCCGTCAAAGGAGAACAAACGCTTCGTTCGTGGAGAGGCAGCAGATGCGAGGACGTTAGGTGCACCGGTGCGACCCAGGAAAATTTTTTGTCGCACCCTTACAAATTTTGGTCGCACTCTAGAGCCCTGTATTTCTCCCTTTGACTTACCCAAATATTAGCAGTTTCAGGTGAAATTTATATATATAGTATACATTTTTCACAATGCACAAAATCATGATGTTAATGTTTGTAATATCTTAATATCTGCATGCCTTATATGTTTGCAATTAGCAGATTAGTGCTCTGCAATATAGTTACATTTTCTATGTACATGAATGCATATCCAACTTTTAATATATCGCTGGGTGTTATTAGTTAAAAAATGTTGACAGTATACCTGTAAAGTAAGTAATAGGCATTAGGGATGCAGCTATTAAACCAATTTGTCGATTAACCGCGCTTAACAACGTTTTAACACTCAATTAACCGTAAAGGCTCCTGCTACACTGACTTTCTCAGGCCACATGTAAAATTAGATGAATTATTAAAAATAATACGTATGGATGACAGTTAGTGACCGTAACAGTTCAGTTTATTCCCCTCACACTGACATGGATGTTTACAGAACAGAGGTCACCTTTCTTTAATTCCAAAGGGAGAGATGGATTTTTTCTTTATTATTATTTTGTGCTGTATTATTTGGTTACGGTGTTATTTCTGGTTCTAAAAGTTAGCAAAAAAAAACACTTTAAAATCTAAAGAGTGTTCATGTGATTTTATACATTGTTGAGAAATTAATGAATGCATAATAATCGTGATAATCGTGAAACCGTGATTATTTCTCAGACTATAATTGTACCATCAAAATCTATAATCGTTGCATCCCTAATAGGCATACACACACACATACTGTTTTCATTTAGTTGAGATTAAAGTGGTGAAATAATGTGATTTAAGTATTGTTGGAATATTTTAATAGATGTTAAAAGTCATTGCTGATGTTTATTCATCACTCTGTACTGTACAATTTGTCAAATTTAGTTTAGCTGATATGCCCTTTTTACTTGCACATATAAACACCTTTATGTAAAGCACACACAAGACCTTTTCAGACTGTGCTTAACCCCCGGTTATTGTCGTACCTTGCTTTTTAACTCTTGTTTCACACTTGTAATTTATCGCTGCTTTTTACCCGGGGGTTATGAAACCCTGCTCCAGAGCTTTTGCTCTGTTAACGCTGCGTTGTGGTGCCAAACATGTACAGTGTGAAACCATACAGTGTGAAACCATACAGTGTTAGAATGCCACAACTAGATGCTTGGCAACAGACAGCCAATCGCATTCCTCATATTCACATGCTTCGGACAGTCACAGAAACACTGCACATTTGTACTGTACATAAACAGTCGTTTCATGGTTCAAGGGGAAAAACGTCAAGCGATGACAGAAAATGCGTTAGTTGGAGTGAACACTTTTCGGACTAATCTTACCTTTTATAAGTCCATTCAGAAAAAAAAAAATATTACAGTCGGCAATGTGTAATATGTGGAGCAGGTCGTGTGACACCACATATGCAAAAAAGGACATTAAACCAGCTTTCAGGAATGTGCAGTGTGAAACGTCAGCGTATAAATGAATACCCAGGATTCATTCTTAACCTCGGGTAAAGTATGAGCAGTGTGAAATGTGAAGCAAGATAACCCAGGATTCAGTTTACACATTGTTTGCTCTGACCCAGGTCTAACTATTTCAAGTGTGAGAAGCTGCTAAAACATCATGTACTGACATGCACACTCAAAGCCAGCGTTCTGTTCCTCGGGGTCTTGATGTCTCTCCTGTGTCCCCCTGGCTCTCTTTTCTCTGCTCATCCACAGACCTGAAGAACAGCCATTGTTTTCACTTAAAATTGGCAAATTGTTGATCTTAAAAACACACTTCTCACAGAACCAGTTTCAGGAATGACGAGAAATGTGTCTCTACTTCCCCCGACGACTCATGCCATTCGTCTGAGAGAGAGACACACACACACACACACACACACACACTTTTCAGAGGAAGAGGAAGTAGAATTTTTTTTTGTTGTTGTTAAGCCTGTGCAGCCTGTGAACACAAGCAGAAAGTCTCATATTTAATGGGATAGACATGTTTTATTTTAGCTGTTCTTTCGAAAGTAAACTTTTTTTTAAATACCATATATATATGTATTTTTTATAACCCCCAATTAGAGTCAGCTTCTTATGGCCTACAAACACTGAATTAAATTATTTCAAGTAGTATAAAACACATACTATCAAAGGTTTAGAATAATTCATATTTTTTATGTTTTTAAACAAGAAGTCTCTTCTGCTCACCAAGGCTGAATTTATTTGATCCAAAATACAGTAAAACAGTAATATTGTGAAATATCACTGCAGTTTAAAAGAACTGTTTCCTATTTGAATATATTTCAATATGTAATAATATTCTTGTCATGTCAAAGCTGAATTTTTAGCATTATTCATAATGCTTATTTTTATTATCAGTGTTGTAACGTTAAGCAGTTTTTGCTGCTTAATATTTTTGTGGAAACCACAATACATTTTTATCAGGATTTTTTGATAAATAAATCAAACAGCATTTATTTGAAATATAAATCTTTTGTAACATTATAAATGTCTTTACTGTCACTTTTGAACATTTTAATGTGTCCTTGCTCAATAAAAGTATTAATGTCTTAATTTTTTTTTAATCTTACTTACTCCAGACATTTGTGGTGTACCTGCAAAAATATGAAGCATCACAACTGTTGGTGATAATAATAAATGTTTGTTGAGCATCAAATCATCATATGAGAATGATTTCTGAAGGATCATGTGACACTGAAGACTGGAGTAATGATGATAAATTCAGCTTTGATCACAGGAATAAATTACATTTGACTATTTATTCACATAGAAAACAGCTGTTATAAATTAAATATATATATTAAATATATTTCACAATATTACAGTTTTTACTCAGGCTGGATATTGACACAAATTTCATGATTTGATTCACAAGCTTTCAATTCGATATCTATTATTTTGGATATATATCAGGTACGGTAAATCTATACATGGGAGTCAGTTGCTATAATATTGAAGGTTAAAATGAACTGATTTGCATACAAACTCTTTATTACACTCAAGGAAGTTTTTATAATAATAAAGTTATAATACTAACTTTACAATTACGTAATAATATTTCTACTCCAATTCGTTGTTTTTTTTTATATAAACATTTAAATGGTGGCTGTCATAAAAACCTGAAGGATTTATTCAAACATGCATTAAATATTGAAGAACATTAAAAATTATAATGAATATTTAGCAAAGTGCATTTCTTTAATGATCACTGAATATGGTTTTCCTGAGGTAAATGTGACATTACTTGACATTGTTCACAAGCTGTTTTATTGACGTCTTTCCACGGTTGAGTGATTAAATGAGACATGATACAGATTTCGGTAAGTTGTACTGTATTTTGTAACATACTTGTTCATTCATGTTTATTTCACATTGTAACTAGTATTAAAGCGGAGGAGATGATCAGTTCACGTAAGCTGCACAGATTCTGAACTGAGGTGCTACAGCGATCTGTCAAGCCACATTAAACGGCACCAAATTCTTGAAGAATCGATATTGGTTCGTAAAAATGAGAATCGATTCAAATAAAGAAATCTATATTTTTTACCCAGCTCTAGTTTTTACTGTATTTTTTGGTCAAATAAATGCAGCCTTGGTGATCAGAAGAGACTTCAAAAGCATTAGAAAAAGCATAATTATTCCAAACTGCAGACAGGTTTTGTAACAGTCTGTAACATTACTCGGCTCTGCAATCAGTGGAAACTTGACTGGATCTGATAGTTTCCCAGATTCTCTGGACGAGAACCGGCACCATTTCAGTCTGCAGTTAATGGACTGGTAATCTTGATAACCGCTGTTTGCTCCTGCTTTATACAGAAGTGTGTGTGTGTGTGTCATGGGCAGTTTCTATTTTTAGCTCTACATTATGAAGTGTGTGTCGGGGTGCTGTGTTTTCTCATGGGGAGTTTGGATGTGTCATGTCCAAGCCTGCTACTGATTCATCACACACTCCAGAGGTTTCATGATCCGATGAAGTGAAACTTCTCCTTTCTTGGACTTCTTGCACTCGAGAGGCGGTCTCGGGTTCGTATGTTGGTTCGCTGTGTTATTGGAGGGTTGGCAGTGCTCAGAAGGAAGTTCTGCTGCTCTTGACTGGTCATTCCTCCCTCCGCAGTTTTGATTTTTCATGTGGCCAAAATAATATTTCATGTGTTCACTTATATTCTGCAGTTAGGGTGGATGTTTTATTCCCATCCGTTCTTGAGTTCAAACTGCTGATCCAGTGAGGTAACAGATTAAGCGCAGGATAACTGGGGCTTAGCCAATCACGGCCCCTCTCTCTCTGTCTCTCTGGTCTGGTTTCAGTAGTTGTGTTATGGAGGATTAGTGTTAGGTTAATCTGTGCTGAGGTTTATTACTCCGTCGTCTTCTCTGAGAGTCCTGATTCTGTGATATCACTGAATATCAGAGCACATTGGACATGTAGCTTTAGCTTACATACACGTGATTAGAGCAGTTGAGATTGAGGGGTCTATTAAACTGATTATTATTGGTTTTACTGGCCAGTCAGTATCCACAGAGAGCATTAGCTGGGCAGTATTGCTTAATGTTCACTTCAGAATTAAAATTTCCTGATAATTTACTCACCCTCACATCATCGAAAATATTCAAGTCTTTCTTTCTTTTTGAGTTTTTGAGGAAAACATTCCAGGATTTTTCTCCATATAGTGGACTCCAAAAGGGTCCAATGGGTTGTAGGTCCAAATTCTAGTTTCACTGCAACTTCAAAGAGCTCTACACGATCCCAGCCAAGGAATTAGGGTCTTATCTTGCCAAACCAATGGCCATTTAAAAAAAAAAAAGAAAAGAAAAAATTATATACTTTTTAACCACAAATGTTTGTCTTGCACTGCGATGCGCCCCGCGTGACGTAGGCGAAAGTACCGATCAAGTGTTTGCAAAGAGAACATGCAGAGACTAAGACAAACGGCCTTCACAAAAAAAAGGTAAAACAACGATGTTGGACGTTTTTTAAGTTGGAGGAGAACATTTGTTTTTCGCCCTACTGCGCGACCTTTCCAACGCAATGACGCAATGACGCAATGGCGCAATGACGCAATGGCGCAATGAGCAGCGCATGACAAACGTGGTTAAGTGTATGTATGTATGTGTATATATATATATATATATATATATATATATATATATATATATATACACACACTCACCTAAAGGATTATTAGGAACACCATACTAATACTGTGTTTGACCCCCTTTCGCCTTCAGAACTGCCTTAATTCTACGTGGCATTGATTCAACAAGGTGCTGAAAGCATTCTTTAGAAATGTTGGCCCATATTGATAGGATAGCATCTTGCAGTTGATGGATATTTGTGGGATGCACATCAAGGGCACGAAGCTCCCGTTCCACCACATCCCAAAGATGTTCTATTGGGTTGAGATCTGGTGACTGTGGGGGCCATTTTAGTACAGTGAACTCATTGTCATGTTCAAGAAACCAATTTGAAATGATTCGAGCTTTGTGACATGGTGCATTATCCTGCTGGAAGTAGCCATCAGAGGATGGGTACATGGTGGTCATAAAGGGATGGACATGGTCAGAAACAATGCTCAGGTAGGCCGTGGCATTTAAACGATGCCCAATTGGCACTAAGGGGCCTAAAGTGTGCCAAGAAAACATCCCCCACACCATTACACCACCACCACCAGCCTGCACAGTGGTAACAAGGCATGATGGATCCATGTTCTCATTCTGTTTACGCCAAATTCTGACTCTACCATCTGAATGTCTCAACAGAAATCGAGACTCATCAGACCAGGCAACATTTTTCCAGTCTTCAACTGTCCAATTTTGGTGAGCTCGTGCAAATTGTAGCCTCTTTTTCCTATTTGTAGTGGAGATGAGTGGTACCCGGTGGGGTCTTCTGCTGTTGTAGCCCATCAGCCTCAAGGTTGTGCGTGTTGTGGCTTCACAAATGCTTTGCTGCATACCTCGGTTGTAACGAGTGGTTATTTCAGTCAAAGTTGCTCTTCTATCAGCTTGAATCAGTCAGCCCATTCTCCTCTGACCTCTAGCATCAACAAGGCATTTTCCCACAGGACTGCCGCATACTGGATGTTTTTCCCTTTTCACACCATTCTTTGTAAACTCTAGAAATGGTTGTGCGTGAAAATCCCAGTAACTGAGCAGATTGTGAAATACTCAGACCGGCCCGTCTGGCACCAACAACCATGCCACGCTCAAAATTGCTTAAATCACCTTTCTTTCCCATTCTGACATTCAGTTTGGGGTTCAGGAGATTGTCTTGACCAGGACCACACCCCTAAATGCATTGAAGCAACTGCCATGTGATTGGTTGATTAGATAATTGCATTAATGAGAAATTGAACAGGTGTTCCTAATAATCCTTTAGGTGAGTGTGTGTGTGTGTGTGTGTATATATATATATATATATATATATATATATATATATATATATATATATATATATATGTTTTTCTTTTTTTTTAGAAAATGGCCGTTGGTTTGGCTAGATAAGACCCTTATTCCTCGGCTGGGATCGTGTAGAGCTCTTTGAAGCTGCATTAAAACTGGAATTTGGACCTTTAACCCGTTGTACCCCCTTGAAGTCCACTATGAGGAGAAAAGTCCTGGAATGTTTTCCTCAAAAACCTTACTGCGTGCATCAAAATGAGAGCAACCACAAACCACCCATCCCTCTTGTCTGTGTGTTTGTAAACTCTTGCAGGTGGAGACAGCTCGTCTACAACCACAGGCAGTGCCTCTCCGGTTCCCAACAGTTATGAGTCTCTGGAAGGCGGCAGTTACACGGGTACATCCTCAGAGCGCTCACTGTGACATCTCAATGCCAGATCTACACGTGAATGACTTGCTGATACATATTTATCTCGTCTTTCTCTTCAGATCATGCCGCTCCTCCTGCCGGTGTGCCCACCAAGCAAGCTCCACCCTTTGGATACAATTACCCAACCATGCATCCTGCTTACCAACAAAGCCCCGCCCCCAGACCAGACTCCTCCCCCTCACACGGAGGATACAAACCACCAGGATACCAGCCATACTCACAGGTATCGACAACAGCGCTAGTATGTGATATTTCAGTGTCATTCAGGAAGTGGTTTGTCGAAGACAGCTGTGTTTGTGTTTCCGTAGCCTTTCCCATCTCTGTCCGAGCTGTCGTCAGCTTTAGGAGGCCTCAGCGGCGTTCCTGAGCTGGATGTGGAAACCCTGAGACCGGTGAATCTACTCCAGGAGAGAAACATCCTCCCTCCCCAACGGGCACCTCCACCTGAGCCCAACCTGAGCAACGACCTCCGCAAGGTCAACTGCAGCCCTGAGTAAGAGCAGAGAGACGACGTGTTTGTAGGAGGTTGTGGTTTCACACAACAGGTGCAAACAGAGAAACAGCTTTGTGTTTTGTTTAACAGTTTCTCTTTCATTCTCTGTCTCTTCCAGCACGTTTCGCTGTACTCTTACTAACATTCCCCAGACTCAGGCTCTGTTGAATAAAGCTCGTCTGCCTCTTGGATTATTGCTGCATCCCTTCAGAGATTTAACGGTAGGACGCTACCTGAGCAGAAAGCACAAATCAAACTCAACCCTTGGTCTATGTAATGCAGGGTTTCCACGTGGCCTTAAAAAGTATTGAGTTCTAGGTCTTAAATCATTTTAAACAGGTCTTAATTTTCCTACGTCCATGTAATGCTACCTCTAATGCTCATTGAAATGCTTTAGAATGTTTTTTTTTGTTTTATTCTGTGGTGATGAGATCAACATGCAGTCAATATGCAACTTATATTGCAGCCAGTCAGCTTTCATGTTATTGGCGTGAGTCTCTTTCGGATTGTACCACATACACATAAAACAGATTGAATTCTTCAGCTAATAGTCCTCCAGTTTTTCGTGATTCCGCGATCACTGAGTACAGCGCAAAATCTACTAAATGTTTTCTTGCATAATTCATTTCACAACAAAATAATCACAAAAAATAATTTTAATCACAAAAATAAATATGATCTAATTGAATTATCCCTGATTTAGTTAAAGCTGTAATGCATTATTTTCATGAGGATAAAGACTAGAGATTGACCGATATGGGGTTTTCTATAACCGATGCCGATGTTTAGAGGTCAGGGTCAGCCGATGGCCGATATGTGCTGCCGATTTTTAGGGTTCATGCTAAAATGTCACACTAATAATAAGTGGATGCACAACATTTCTAAACTTAACTTCATTTATTTGAACCATCTCTCGAATCTAGTATTAATGATAAACATGGCCATAAATGCCATTCCCATTCTATGAAATGCATCTATACACTATATCTAATTTGCATAGTAATGTGTTTTTGGGACAATATGTCATGTAAAAAGACGTGTAATAATGGGAGTAATAATATCTTTTCATAAGAATATCATATTTCATAAGAATATCCAGACAAAACTGTGTATGTTGTCAGAGAAATTCACTAAAATATAATGTCCTCTACAGAGGCAAAACCTCTATTCTGGGTCTCAGGAGGATATTTCTGTCTCGTGCAGAGTGAATCCAGCATTTATATTTAGATGTCACTTCCGAAACTTTGCAGCATGCAGTTGGCCGTCGGTCCTCTTAGCAACATGAAAATCAATAGTTTTATTCAATGGATTTTATAGACTGTATAGCCTCGAGTTTCACGAGCCTGCATTAACTCAGCACTGAATAAAAACTCTGCCGTTTTGAGCAGTGAGATTCTGATCGCGTTCAAGAGATCTGGCTACATTACTCACCGCTGCAAAAGCACGTTGTAAATAGATGCCGCTCTCACATTTGGCACTCTCCAGAGCGCGAACACAAATGTGCAAATCTGCCCATTCTGTTTCGCCAGTATATTATTACAGTATCAACTGAGGGTGCTTTTGCTTGCGTTTGAGGGTGCTTAAGCCTTGTTTATATTTTCGTCTGCCTCCTCAGCGCGAGCCTCCGCTGAATGCGCGCGCCTTGTCCGTTTGGAGAGGTGTTTATACTCGAGGGCGACTCTGAGTAATTGTTCTATAAACCATCAGGAAACAGCGGTGAGAAGAAGTACACACGTGACAATGTTTACTTTAGTAAATTTTACCAAAACCACACTACGAAAGAATCGTGTAAAACCCAGAATTACTTGTGACAGAATGGATGGGAGAACATGTATACAACTAAATTAACGATCTCTTAAACATTTTCAAATTTATCTCAGTCAGGACAGCTCTGTGTCTCCGAGCACGGTGCTGTATGTGAGCGGGCGGTGTAACGTAGCCCTCGCCCTCAATCACACTGCAGTGTTTGTGAGAGCTGCCGCCTTCTCCACCCCACGCACAGAGTGAAATTCTCTGACTCCGATACAGGAAAAATAAAACAGAACTTATAACATTGGGGCTTATATGTTAGCAAGAAAGCTGCTGATAGTTTTTGACTCCAGTCCTTAAAGTTAACTGCAAGTAAGCAAACCTTCTACCAGCTGTAGCATTATGCCAGTTCCGGACAGTTCCACCGCACCAATATCACGGGGCTGCCCGTGGACGTGCCTGACTTTAAATCGGTGCTACTAAACATGGATATCGGCTGATGCCGATATATAAAAAAATGATAAATATCGTCCCGATATATCGGTCGACCTCTAATAAAGACGGCGTGCATACAAAGTACGTGGTCTGTGTGGAAGCAAACGCAAATCTTTCTCACCTGTCGTCTCGCATAAATGCCATGAACCGTGTGAATGACCAAATTAAAAGTAAGATATGCACTGCAAGTAAGAGCTCATAAAAGCGCTGTATACCACACACTCAATTCAGACACACGGGCCGATGTCAGGCTGGCTGCGGATTCTGTGCATGCGTTTGCCGCCTGTCAGTGCTCGCTGCAAATAAATGATCTCTGCTAATTCTGTAAAGTGTAAACTATATAGGGAGCCCTTACTTACACATTACTATAATACAAATTACCCTAAATTCAGTAGCTATTTATTTTTAGATATAATAATTAACACTCAAATAACACATTGTATGCAAACATGTTAACTTCACATAAGGCAGTTTTTGCATTAACTTCTAAATCTAATTATAAAATAGTTTTTACTCCAATTCGTTGTTGAAATAAAATCATTTATACACAGTGGCTGTCATTTTCATGACAGATTAATTTAAACATGCCTTAAATAATCCAGACATCACTAACAGGTTTAGTAGAATATAAAGAATATATAGGCTAATATAGTGCATACAGTCGGGCAAAAAAGTATTTAGTCAGCCACCAATTGTGCAAATTCTCCCACTTAAAAAGATGAGAGAGGCCTGTAATTTTCATCATAGGTAAACTATGAGAGAAAATCCAGAAAATCACATTTTAAAGAATTTATTTGCAAATTATGGTGGAAAATAAGTATTTGGTCACCTACAAAAAAGCAAGATTTCTCCCTCGATCTGGGGCTCCACGCAAGATCTCACCCCGTGGGGTCAAAATGATCACAAGAACAGTGAGCAAAAATCCCAGAACCACACGGGGGGACCTAGTGAATGACCTGCAGAGAGCTGGGACCAAAGTAACAAAGGCTACCATCAGTAACACACTACGCCAGACGTGTCCCCCTGCTTAAGCCAGTACATGTCCGGGCCCGTCTGAAGTTTGCTAGAGAGCATTTGGATGATCCAGAAGAGGATTGGGAGAATGTCATACGGTCAGATGAAACCAAAATAGAACTTTTTGGTAAAAACTCAACTTGTCGTGTTTGGAGGAAAAAGAATGCTGAGTTGCATCCAAAGAACACCATACCTACTGTGAAGCATGGGGGTGGAAACATCATGCTTTGGGGCTGTTTTTCCTGCAAAGGGACCAGGACGACTGATCCGTGTAAAGGAAAGAATGAATGGGGCCATGTATCGTGATATTTTGAGTAAAAACCTCCTTCCATCAGCAAGGGCATTGAAGATGAAACGTGGCTGGTTCTTTCAGCATGACAATGATCCCAAACACACCGCCCGGGCAAAGAAAGAGTGGCTTCATAAGAAGCATTTCAAGGTCCTGGAGTGGCCTAGCCAGTTTCCAGATCTCAACCCCATAGAAAATCTTTGGAGGGAGTTGAAAATCCGTGTTGCCCAGCAACAGCCCCAAAACATCACTGCTCTAGAGGAGATCTGCATGGAGGAATGGGCCAAACTACCAGCAACAGTGTGTAAAAACCTTGTGGAGACTTACAGAAAACGTTTGACCTCTGTCATTGCCAACAAAGGGTATATAACAAAGTATTGAGATGAACTTTTGTTATTGACCAAATACTTATTTTCCACCATAATTTGCAAATACATTCTTTAAAAATCAGACAATGTGATTTTCTGGATTTTTTTTCTCATTCTGTCTCTCATAGTTGAAGTGTACCTATGATGAAAATTACAGGCCTCTCTCATCTTTTTAAGTGGGAGAACTTGCACAATTGGTGGCTGAATAAATACTTTTTTGCCCCACTGTATATTTAGTGAAAGAGTTGATTTCTCTAGTGAACTAACAGCTGTGGACACTGAATGACTTCTGAGGTAAATGTGATGCTACGTGACATTGTTCTCAAGCTGTTTTATTGACGTCTTTCCACCGTTGAAATCCTGATTGAGCGATTACGCGATATATGATATGTTTCAGTAAGTTGTAATGTATCCTCAACATACCTTCAGATGTTGATTCGTGTTTATTCTTTAGAAAGAGATGATCACGTTCACTCTCTCACTGAGCCGCCGCTTGAACTGACGCACCTATACTGTGATCTGTCACGTCACATTAAAGAGCGTCAAAACGGCATTTATCGTTTGAATTTCGTGATAAAATGGACCGAAACGGTTCGCTACGAATACGTGTACCGTTACACCCCTAGTGACTATTGTGCATCTAACATAATATATAATATGGTAAATATGGTAAATGGGGTATCCTAATTATGAAAAACCTTGCAAATTTTTCACAAATTTCTGGAAATTACCACCACAAAATCAGTCATTTTGATCGCAGAAATCGCAAAAAAAAATATTGTGAAATGGTATCGATACTTAAATTTGAATACATTAATTTACATTGCAAGTCATTTTGTGACTCTGCATTTGCTTTGTACGTTTTTTTTGTTGTTTTTTTTTGATGTCGTGATATAGGTCTTAAATTTCATTCATAATGGTCTTTAAAAGGTCTTACATTTTACAAAATATTTCAAATAAATGCTGTTCTTCAGAGCTTTCTGTTCAAACAAAATCTAACAACCTCAAACTTTTGAACAGTAGTGTATATTTAACAGGCCTCTTGATTGGCTGAATTTTGATAATTTTAAGGTTATTAATTGAGTTATGGCTTTCATATCGCTATCAACATCAGCCATTGAAAAACCCTTATCAGTCAAACAATACTCAGTCATTGAGCGCATTTACTGTACACGCACCCTCATAATGCGATTTATAATGGGATTTTGACAATATTGCAGTTAAACTTTACCTCATGTAAACACAATACTTTGATTTAAACAAATGCGATTTAAGCTCATAATCATAGTAATCATAACCACAATGTGGCATATCGCAATAAACAGGCATATAACCACCTCACATTATTACTGCTCTAACCAGAGTGTGCATGTGCTCGGACGTACACGTATGGCGTGTGTTGTTCACACAACTGAACTCTGTGACATTATTCTTAAGGTTTCCCTCCACATTTCGAATCGCTAAACTTTGTCAGCACAACTCAACTGTATCTTCATCCAGAGACGGTGCATAGAAAGCGATGCAGCGTAGTCAACGCCAGTTACAGCGACATTGCGATGTTCATCACACCGCAGAATAACCTTCCAATATATCCATAGAAATGTCTTTTGCATTTGATGTAAGTAGATTAATACAGTGGCCAATAGCATGCCTACTGTATGAGGGTTTATCATTTGTACTGTGGATTATGTGAATAATGGTGGTAAAAAATAACCACACTTCTTAGTGAATAATCAGCATCCGTCATCCTTTGGCTGGCGTTACATTATACGATCATGCTCTTATTCATGCAAATGCTTTTAAACCATTCAAGGCAAAAGAGAATGCACTGTCTATGAATGTCCTGTCTATGTGACACACACGATGCACAGAAAGAGTGTGGAGTTTTGTCGAGTATTCTCATAAGAGCAGTCTTAAATTAGTTAAATAACGTCATAAATGAACTGAAAGAGTTGAAAGAACATGAGATGCGCGTGACAGCACGTGTCAGATCCGCGTCATGTTCGGCATCGGCAGAT
Source organism: Rhinogobio ventralis (assembly GCA_039654625.1). Taxonomy (NCBI): domain Eukaryota; kingdom Metazoa; phylum Chordata; class Actinopteri; order Cypriniformes; family Gobionidae; genus Rhinogobio; species Rhinogobio ventralis. Next base: position 4,770,798 of record CM077198.1, read on the forward strand.
CTTAAAGTCACAGCAGTCATTAAAGTTAATCAAAGAACAAAGGGAACAGAGGAAAGTGTAGCTTTAATAAGGATTCATCTATATTTATAATTTATGCAGTTAAGACTGTTTGATAACTTTATTCAATTTCTGTATATTTCCAATCTGTTAGAGAGGAAGGCCACAGGTAAATATGACATTTATTATATGTGAAGATTGTTTTAGGTTCACTTAAATTAAAAGTGGTTATTTTTAAAAAGCCAAATAAAAAAGCTTTCAATTTTACATTAATGTTAAAAAAACAATTTCATAGAGACATCAGTATCAGTATTAGTATCAGTGATACTGGCCTTCATTCATAAAAAGATGCCATTACAACAAATATTTAAATAAATAAATAATGTTTCTGCATTAATTTGGAGAGTAACTGTGAAATTATTACAATATAAGTTTTTAATCACGATTAATTACAGAAAAAATGTGTAATTAATTAGTTGGGGGGGGTTTTTATCGATTGACAGCACTATTTAAAATATTTCAATACATTTTATTTTTTATCAGCTCAAGGTATCATAAATGGGTGCCATACACCTGTTCTCTCTTATCTAGAGTTTTACTGACATTATGATAATGCAGATATAATTATGTCTTCATTAACTCTCTCTCTCTGTCTCTGCAGCAATTACCGGTCATCACCTCTAACACTATAGTTCGTTGTCGTTCGTGTCGGACGTATATAAACCCTTTCGTTTCGTTTCTGGACCAGCGCAGGTGGAAGTGTAATTTGTGTTACAGAGTCAATGATGGTAAGAGCCCTCCAGGATATATAAATCATTTTTCATATTTGTTAGCATATTGGTGTCCTCATAGAGTCTCCTCTTCCCGATCAGTTCCTGATGAGTTCATGTATAATCCTGTTACTCGTTCATATGGTGAGCCTCACAAAAGACCAGAGGTCCAGAATTCAACTGTGGAGTTCATTGCCTCCTCTGATTACATGGTGAGTGTGTCTGTCTATATTTTAAAGAGCTTCAGTGTTCCTGTTTATGCACGTTTGCTTTCCTTCTCTAGCTGCGGCCTCCTCAGCCTGCTGTGTACCTGTTTGTGTTGGATGTATCCCATAATGCCGTGGAGTCGGGCTACCTGAATCTGTTTTGCCAGTCATTATTGGACAACATAGAAAAGTGAGATATTAGTCAGGACTCAAACCAGATAGCATGTTTATTCACACCCCTCGGATATGACGAAACTTGTGTGCGTTTCTCTGTCTCAGGTTGCCCGGAGATACACGAACACACATCGGGTTTGTGACATTTGACAGCACCGTCCACTTCTATAACCTGCAGGAAGGTCTTTCTCAGCCCCAGATGCTGGTGGTGTCTGATATTGATGGTAATCCTGTCTGATTCTCTTTCTCTGTGTTCACTGATTTTTAGCTGTGCACATCAAGAGTGACTTTGTCTAATAATGCAGCAAAGTTTTAGCACAAAAAATTGACAATTTTTGATTGATAATAGTCACTTTCACGCAAGAAATCTGTTTACATGAGAAGCAGCTTTTCATGTATATATTGGCACACCACTACTAAAATACCATTCAGACTCTCTAATGTCATTTGTCAGAAATATAGTAGAGTACTACTTGTTTGGAAAATTATATATGTTTTTGGCCTCACTTTTATTTATGCTTAAAACAAGAAAAAAAAAAAAAAAAATATATATATATATATATATATATATATATATATATATATATATATATATATATATATATATATATATATATATATATATACATACACCCATATATACACTACCAGTCAAAAGTTTGGAAACTGTACTATTTTGATTGTTTTTGAAAGAAGTCTCTTCTGCTCACCAAGACTGCATTTATTTGATCCAAAATACAGTAAAAACAGTATTATTGTGAAATATTTTTACAATTTAAAATAACTTTATTTTATTTGAATATATTAATGTAATTTATTCCTGTGATTCAAAGCTGAATTTTCAGCATCATTACTCCAGTCTTTAGAGTCACATGATCCTTCAGAAATCATTCTAATATGCTGATTTGATGCTCAAGAAACATTTATTATTATTATCAATGTTGAAAACTGTTTTTCTTCAGGATTATTTAATGAATAGAAAGTTCAAAAGAACAGCATTTATCTGAAATATAAAGCTTTTGCAACATTATAAATGTCTATACTGTCACTTGATCAATTTAATGCATCCTTGCTGAATAAATGTATTAATTTTAAGTTCTTTCCCGAAAAAAAAACAAAAAACAAATGCAGCCTTGCTGAGCAGAAGAGATTTCTTTCAAAAACAATCAAAATAGTACAGTTTCCAAACTTTTGACTGATATATATATATATATATATTATTCCCAAACTGATAGTACTCGATTGTATTTCGGTGTATATGTATGTGTAACTGGTAGTTAGGGCCCTATGATTTCCGCGATGCAGAATATGCGGACGGAATCGCGGAATCCAGTCATAAAAACGGCTCGGTTACGTATGTAACCCTCGTTCCCTGAAGGTCAGCGACGTATTGGGATCACTTCTGGGAGCCCTATCAGCTTCGAGTGTATACTGAATGAGCCAATGCACATTGTCGTGCGAGATTTGCATCTCACGCTCTGCCCCACAGTGCGGGTATAGATACGGAAGCGGATTCGTGACTCAAAACGTAGACGTAACATCTCAGTTCCCTCCTTCAGGGAATAAGGGTTATATACGTAACCAAGACGTTCCCTTTCAGTCGGTCACGTTCGACGTTACGTCGACGTCACCGACGTATTGGAATCCCTATGGAAAACGCCACAGCTGTTGCCACTTCCAGCGCCACCGTCTGTTGGAGAGGGAACTTACGCAAAGAGAGTCACTGCTGCTGTTCCACAAGACCCACTCAGCAGAGTATTGGATAACGCTGGGAAAGCGTGCCCCAGGGGACGCTGCGGAGACCACATCCTACCCGCAGGGAGGTATCATGTGGAGCAGTGGTCTTCGCAATTTTTTTCAGTAGAGCCACACTGATAGGACAAAATCAATAGGAAAGCCACTTTTACCGCAAAGTATCAAAAGTTACATCCGGTCATAAATAGCATGTCTGCTTAGCAGTCTGTCATCCCTGAACATACAATATGCAATGCAATAAATATAAAAGGTAGATAAATAGTGGGTATGCATAATATATTTTTAATGTAAACTTTCTTTTAGTGCTGTCAATCGATTAAAAAAAGAACTAGATTATTCACACATTTTTCTGTTAAAAACACGTTTTTAATATTTTATTATGTAATAATTTCACAGTAAATCTTGCGTGCAATGAAGTACGGGCTGTAGAAGCCTGTCTTCATATCGGCTGTAGGGACCGGCTCTATTGTGTCCTTCGCCAGTAGGACTGCATTCTCCGCCCGTAAAACAGGAGCACCCTCCTTCAGCACCGAGGTGAAGTGGATGCCCCTGAACTTTTGGGGGGAATCTGAATCGCATAGCCGAGTCTGATGGTATGGGAGTGCTAGCCAGGCTTCCAGCGACCGAGCAAGCGGGACCAACGTGCCGTCACGTACCCCAGACGTACCTGGAGTGCACAGGTGTGTGGAGGCCTCTCGAGTGCGTCCTGGGCACAGCCAGCGCCCCCTGCTGGTGATGGGAGAGGAACCTGAGGGTGACAAGGCATAGCGTCGTACACTGCCAAGCTCGCTCTCTTGGCACCCAGAGATATTGGAAACAGCTCTTTTATTGACGTTTTGGGAACACAAATCAAACTTGAACAAAGGGGGGAGGGAGTGGTGCGGTCACCATCTCCCGATGAGCTGTCCCCTCCATCTCTGGGTGGCCCGTCTCAGGTGCTTGGATTTGCGCTTGCTACCTGGTTTAGCAGTGGGCTCGGCGGCCTTTCTGCGGCAGGCTCCACGCTGTTGCCCCGATGAAGCTGTTGATAGGCTTTAGTGGGAGCGGGGGAGAGTGGACGTGAACTTACAGGCCTTAGATGGGAGACGCGGATTACCACGGCAGGAGGAAGCGGACGCCGGACACAGTTGCATCGCGACATCTCGTTACACTGGCGGGATCTCCACGTTGCCCTTGGCTGGCCCGCCATCGAGGGTAGTGAGAAGGGAGGAGCTACTGGGCCATGCATTTCCGGTAAGAAGGGCACTGGGGCGGGGCGCTGAGAACCAGCGCGGGCGACCCCAAGATACCAATCATCCAAACTAGAAGGCTCGGGACACGGTGGAGGGTTCCACACGAGCCCGACCTTTTAGGCGGCCCGGGCAAGCATAGCCGTCAACTCTGGGTCCGTCTCCGGCAACGCTACTCTCCCAGAGGGAGGCAACGCAGCTGAGTCTTCATCCCCAGACGACTGAAGCTCCCCCTCCGATGCAGCGATCAACATCCTGCCATCTGCTGGAGCTCCGAAAGTCACCACTGGACGCCCATGAGAGGGGCCAGCAGGCTCTCCTGGTAACTCAACCGGCTGCGGCGCGTCAGAGGGATTAGGGGCCCACGGAGTTGTCCTTGGCGGGGTATCCCTAACCGGAATCCTCAGGTCACCCTGGCTATTCGCCGAAGTAGCCTTATTCTGCTGGCCAGCAGGAATAGCTCTAGATCGGGGTATAGATAAGGGGACTCCGCAAGGCCGAGATAGTCATGTTGCCGCATTGGGTACATGAACTATCCACAAACGCTGCCTTAGCGTGCTGAATGCCCAGACATGTAAGACAACGATTGTGACCTTCAGCTGGTGAAAGGGAATGTCCGCATCCAGAAACGCACAGGTGGAATGACATCTTGAAAAAGAAGCAGTGTCACACCCGTGTACTCTTTTAGGGGAGATGGCCGTGGCAAAAACACAGGTAATAGTGCAGCCTGTGTATTGCACTCACTTTTATGGATTGCCCCACTGAACCATCAGCGTTTGCTGTAATAACAGCAGTTTTTGCTGTCAGTGAGCTCGCGGTCCTCGCTGTCGTGCCTTCACTCCCAGCACTCCAAACTTCTCCTCTTCTCTCGTTCTTTTCTCTCTTGGAAAACGCTCTTCAGGCAGCACAAAGATCGGCTCCAAAGTGAATGACAAATGTGCGCTGCATCCGCTTCCGTATTTATACCTACGCTGCGGGGCGGAGCGTGAGATGCAAATCTCGCACGCCAGTGTGCATTGGCTCGTTCTGTATACACTCGAAGCTGATAGGGCTCCCAGAAATAATCCCAATACGTCGGTGACGTCAACGTTGCGTTGAACGTGACCGACTGAAAGGGAACTACTGTACTGTGTAATGCAGAATTTCAAGGAATTTCAAGGAATTTGTCAAATCTTTACAAATCTAGAAAACTTGAAACAGAAAACACAGTATTTGGTTAAAATAAAACGGAATTGGATCGGGGGGAAACATTTTTTCATAGGGCCCTAAACATGTCATTTTTTTGTTAAACTTTTATTAAATTGATGTTAAATTGTATAAGTTTCATTATTTAAATTAATTAGACATGCTTTTTGATTACTAAAAAATACATTTAACCATTAAAATGGAGTCCAAAAAAATTAAAACGGAAAAAAAACGGAAACCAGAAAAATTAAAACGGAAAAAACTGAATTAGTGCCCTAGGTAGTCAACCATTTCTCCATTTGTTTGTTTGTTTGTTTGTTTGTTTGTTTGTTTGTTTGTTTGTTTATTATATCTCTTAATCTACAATGCATGACATTTTCATGACAATGTTTGTGCATTTGCCACATGATTTGGTCAAAAATCATTATTTTGCTAATTTGTACTGCAAAATTGTATATAGAATATAGTCTCAAATTTCTGCTGCTCCTTCAATATTAAGAAACTAGGGCCTAATTTCACAGTCAGGGCTTAGATTAAGCCAGGATTAGGCCTTAGTTCAATTAGGACATTTAAGTAGCTTTAATAGACATGCCCTAGAAAAAAACTTACTACCTGGTTGCATCTTGAGACAAAACAATGGCACTGACATTTTAAGATATGTCAGTGCAAGTTACTTTCAGTTAAAACAGCTCAAACATGCGTTTTAGTCTGGGACTATCTTAAGCCTTGTTTGTGAAAACCGGGGGTAGAAGTAGTTAAACACGGTAACTTCAAATTAAAAAACAAAAACTTCAAACAAAAAAAACACCATGCTTTCACTTTGAAGCATGCAATATATTGATAGTATTGTATTTCATTTAATTGCAGTCTTTTGTGGTTTATTAATCACACAATACCATAATGCCTTTTCAGTTTTAATCCAAATAATTGTGCAAAGAGTTGCATTGTTCTTGTACTCAATCTGATGAGAGATTTGTTTGATTCTCTTAGATGTTTTCATCCCAACACACGACAGCCTGCTGGTGAATCTCAAAGAGAGTAAAGAGGTTTGAATCTTATCTCTGTATTTTAAGACCTCGTATCTTTGTGCATGTGTGAGGTCAGCCCATTTCTCGGCTTCATATCTCTGTACCACACAAGCTTTGATATGTGACACCGTTTTTGCAGCTGCGTTATCTGTGTGTTTGTGCATGTGCTCACAGCTGGTGAAGGACCTGCTGAACGCTCTGCCGGGGATGTTCACGCACACGCGCGAGACTCAGAGCGCTCTGGGTCCGGCTCTGCAGGCGGCATATAAACTCATGTCCCCGACCGGAGGCCGAGTGTCCGTGTTTCAGACCCAGCTGCCCACCCTCGGCGCTGGACTCCTGCAGTCACGGGAAGACCCCAACCTCAGATCCAGCACCAAGGTAACTCCTGAATCATCATTCAAGTTAAACAAACGCTGATCTTACATAAACACAAACATTCATATCACTGGCTGCTCAGGGAAGTTTGGGAAGTTTTTTAACCAGTCATAAAGAAAATAGCTTTTACCACCATGGGAATTGGCCTTCCAGTTAGAGTCATGACTAAAAATCTCTGTTCTAGCCAAAGATATTCAGGGTTTCTGTGGGTACTTAAAAAGTCTCAGTCTTATATTCAGTTTGATAAAATTTAAGGTCATAAAAAGTCAGCATGAAACAGAAGTTGCGTTAATCTTTTCTTCACTTGTACACTCACCTAAAGGATTATTAGGAACACCATACTAATACCCCCTTTCGCCTTCAGAACTGCCTTAATTCTACGTGGCATTGATTCAACAAGGTGCTGAAAGCATTCTTTAGAAATGTTGGCCCATATTGATAGGATAGCATCTTGCAGTTGATGGAGATTTGTGGGATGCACATCCAGGGCACGAAGCTCCCGTTCCACCACATCCCAAAGATGCTCTATTGGGTTGAGATCTGGTGACTGTGGGGGCCATTTTAGTACAGTGAACTCATTGTCATGTTCAAGAAACCAATTTGAAATGATTCGAGCTTTGTGACATGGTGCATTATCCTGCTGGAAGTAGCCATCAGAGGGATGGGTACATGGTGGTCATAAAGGGATGGACATGGTCAGAAACAATGCTCAGGTAGGCCGTGGCATTTAAACAATGCCCAATTGGCACTAAGGGGCCTAAAGTGTGCCAAGAAAACATCCCCCACACCATTACACCACCACCACCAGCCTGCACAGTGGTAACAAGGCATGATGGATCCATGTTCTCATTCTGTTTACGCCAAATTCTGACTCTACCATCTGAATGTCTCAACAGAAATCGAGACTCATCAGACCAGGCAACATTTTTCCAGTCTTCAACTGTCCAATTTTGGTGAGCTCGTGCAAATTGTAGCCTCTTTTTCCTATTTGTAGTGGAGATGAGTGGTACCCGGTGGGGTCTTCTGCTGTTGTAGCCCATCCGCCTCAAGGTTGTGCGTGTTGTGGCTTCACAAATGCTTTGCTGCATACCTCGGTTGTAACGAGTGGTTATTTCAGTCAAAGTTGCTCTTCTATCAGCTTGAATCAGTCGGCCCATTCTCCTCTGACCTCTAGCATCAACAAGGCATTTTCGCCCACAGGACTGCCGCATACTGGATGTTTTTCCCTTTTCACACCATTCTTTGTAAACTCTAGAAATGGTTGTGCGTGAAAATCCCAGTAACTGAGCAGATTGTGAAATACTCAGACCGGCCCGTCTGGCACCAACAACCATGCCACGCTCAAAATTGCTTAAATCACCTTTCTTTCCCATTCTGACATTCAGTTTGGAGTTCAGGAGATTGTCTTGACCAGGACCACACCCCTAAATGCATTGAAGCAACTGCCATGTGATTGGTTGATTAGATAATTGCATTAATGAGAAATTGAACAGGTGTTCCTAATAATCCTTTAGGTGAGTGTATATATCCAATTGAAACGGCTTCTGGAACAAGAGCAAATGTAGGGCGGGGCTTGATTTTGTCTGTGGGGAATTGATTGGATGGTTGTGGTTTGCTATTGGTGGATCTAATGTGAGTGACAGGTTGCCCCGCCCTCATCGTCAGAGAAGAGATGTCGCTGCAAAAGGAAGATATTCCTATTCAAGATTACCAGGAACAATTTAAAACAATTATGTGCACGGATAAATCATTTATAATAAACACTGCAATATTCCATAAAAAATAAGAATTGTCTATTTTGATTAATGGTCACTTTAAATGCTATAACAAAAGTCTTAATTATCCTTTTAGAAGGTCTTAAATTTGGGGACTGAAAAACTGAAAGTAGTTTACAATGAATATGCCAATTAATGTGGCAGTTATGCCAAGCAATTGCTTATGATATAGTGATGATAAATTATGCCAATGTTTGCTTTTATGGTGTTTCTATCGTAAGATGATGTAGGTAGTTGTAAGAGTGCATATTTTATTTCCCTCATCTTGTTCAAAGAGCTGCTGGAAATAGTAAAGCACAGACATTTCAAAATTGAAGTCCTGATGTATTTTAGGCTTGTTCATAATTAAAATTCATGCATTATGGATAACATGTTTCTGGATATTATTGGTATTTCGGTTGCTCAAACTTTATCTGCCATTTAATTCAACTTTTGTAGCTTATCTCTGGGCTGCCCTGTCACAGAAAGAAAAGACTAAGAACATTATTTAACACATTATATATTAGGGCTAGGACAATAAATCGATGCATCGGGATTCTTCAAACGATTCTGGATCGATTTTGAGATTTTCAGTGTGCATTACTCTGCTTGCTTCTAATTCCTCACACACTGCTTGAATCGTCCATAAGATAATCTTTCATGAAGTTCGAAAAGGTTGAAAAAAATTTACAAGGGTGCAGTTGGCTGTGTTCACATTAAAGGGGGTCTAATGAGTTGGATTCTCATGCTAAACATGGCCAAAATAAAAAAAAAAATGAGTTGGATGTATGACGGAGTATTTCTGTGCCAAATACACGTCATCAATGATGTATTGTGTGTGCGTGCGCGTACGCTCATGACTCTTTAGCTCCGCTCACTGCACTCCTCCACGAGTTTGGCTGTTTTCGGAAAGAATCGGTACAGTGTATATGTCTTTTATAAATCTGATAAAACTGCAACACTACTCTATAGGTACTCAAGATTAACATGAGATTGGCAGAAACTGTGTGTGTTATGTACCCTTTCGTGTCATGAAAGCATTCTGAGGTGCAAGTACATTGAACCACTTACGTGGACTACTCTCACACACAGCCGTATGCAGCGCTCTTCAGGGCTCTACTTCGTGTGGTTAAAAACTAGCCAACAGTGCCATCTGCTGTTAAAAACGAAGCTCAGAATCGATTGGAGAGAGAATCGCAAACCAAAAAAATCTCAAAATCTATCCACGAATTGCGATGAATTTATTTATTGTCCCAGCCCTAATATATATAGAATCTGAGATCTGATTTATTTTGAGATTGTATGAGTTTGCTCTGTATAGACATATGGCATTCAGTTTATTTGTGCTAATTCCTGATAATTCTCAAGGGCCAGTATTGTGTGATGTTTGAACTGAAGGAGTAGCGTTTTGAGTGTTTTTGTTGGTTTGGGTCTAGAATGTCCAGCACTTGGGTCCTGCTACGGACTTTTACAAGAAACTGGCTCTGGACTGTTCCGGACAGCAGATCGGAGTGGATCTGTTCTTGCTGAGCTCCCAGTACTCAGACCTGGCTTCTTTAGGTACACATACACACTCAATGTTCTTTCTCAGCTCTTATATGTGACTTAAAGTTGTGAGACTAGACCTTTTTGTCTTCTTGTTGCAGCGTGTGTGTCCAAATACTCAGCCGGGAGCGTCTTCTACTACCCGTCCTTCCATCACATTCACAATGCAGCGCAGAGTCAGAAATTCCAGAAGGATCTCCAGCGATATCTCACCAGAAAGATCGGATTTGAAGCCGTCATGAGGATCAGGTGCACCAAAGGTGAGGGGGAAGATCATGTGTCGCGTTTGCTTTGATTGACACTGACACTGGGCCTTGTGATTTTTCGCTATGCAGGAAACGCGGACAGAATCCTAAGAGACTAGGGACAACCCTTTTAGACCATGCAGAAGGAAATGGAATTGTTACATTTTCATTTGATTACATTTTAAAAGATTAAAAAATAATAATCAAATTGATAAAGTTTTATGCATTTATCTGATTATCATTGTTTTTGATTATACATTTGTCTCAAAGAACACAATCAAGAAAAAATAAATAAGACAACACATAATTTCATTTGATTCACATAAAATTCAATTGTTTTGCTTAGACATGCTTTTTGATTATTAAAATGCAGTTAAACCATTTAAACATAATTCAGACTACTTACTAGGCCCCTATATCTGTATAGATTTGACAACAGGGCTGATTTGAGAAAATACTGTACCGTTTGTATCTTTTTCTTTAGTGACACTTTGTCTGATTGGTCAACAGGCTTGTCCATCCACACTTTCCATGGCAACTTCTTTGTGCGCTCCACTGATTTGCTGTCTCTTGCCAACGTGAACCCGGACTCTGGTTTCGCAGTGCAGATGTCCATCGAGGAGAGTTTAGCTGATACGTCGCTCGCTTGTTTTCAAGCGGCTCTTCTTTACACATCAAGCAAAGGTAAACAAACTTGGACTGGACTTGGTCTCGACACGTTGGACTCGGACCCAACACTCCTGTGGAAGTGGTCTGTCAGCTAAGTGAGATTTTTGTCTGATTGGTATATATTTATGATTGACAGGTAAACGTCGAATCCGAGTGCACACTCTGTGTCTGCCGGTGGTCAGTCAGTTGAGTGAAGTGTTTGCTGGAGCGGATATCCAGGCCATCTCATGCCTGCTGGCCAACATGGGTAAGTGGAACAAACAAAGTGCCGAATGCGACGTCAATACATCGTGCACAGTGTTCTGTAGTTCTGTATTGTGTTTCTGGTATCTATGTATCAATTTAACATCACACTGTATTTATGGTAGAGCTGCAACTAAGCATTACTTTGATAATTGATTAATATGACAATTATTTCTTCAATTAAATTAATGAAAAATACATCGATTTTAATTTTTAAAAAATGTATCCATTTTTTATAAAATTGTTGTTCCACATCCTTCTCAATGTTGACCTTCAAACAAAGTGCAATTTGAAAACAAATAAAGTGAGTGCATCTATGTACGCTGTGTGCAAAAAAGAGGGTTAAAAATGACACTGACGGCATACCATTTGAAAGTAAAAGTTGATGATAAAGATTAGGGATGTCAATTTACACAAATTTCCTCGATGGATCGCCGTTTAAATCAACAATCAATTAATCGATTAATCATTAACCTTAATACTGCAATATGCGTCTACAACAGGACAGGTTGTGCAAATGCGCTCAAAATATTCTTCACCAAATGAATGAGAAGGGTTTTTAATCTAAATAAATGTATAAAATTACTTATTTAATAATCAAATATAACCTCTAATACAACGTGTCTGACCCCAATGAATTCACAACGATTTACTAAAATAGTGTTCTCATTAATATTATGTAATACAACAGCCCCAATCATAGTTATTATTAATTGTGCATTGCTGTTTGGGCTGCACGCGCTGAAGCTGAAGCGCTGAATAAACACCGGTAAACTCAAGCCCTTTGCTAGCACGTTATTTAGCTCAAAGAAACGCTTCCTATGCGAGATTAATCAGATCTATACAAAATTACGGTGGCTGAGAAGTGCAAAACAAAATCACAATTATGAAAACAAAATAACAAATTCAAAAACAAAACAACAAATTATAAACGCAATAGAAAGTCTAAAAACAAATTAACAAGTAAAAAAACACAACATTTCTGGAAACAAAATAACAAATCAGAAAACACAACGACAAGTCGGACAAAATGGAAAAGGTAGGTATATGTGGCAAATGGAATACTGACCGCTGATTGGACGAGACATATGTCAATCAAGACATGCAGAACGTACAGCAGGCGTCGGCAGGAGAAAGTTGATTCGCTTGTGCATGTGTAAATATTAGAGATGTATCGTCTACGATAAGAATTGTTTTTTTAATGATCTGCAAAGCTGCAAGCTAAAATTATTATGTCACTCACTTTGCAAAAACAAACAAAAACACTATTAGAAAGCAGTTATAATGCATTCCAGGGGCCTCATTTATAAAATGTTGCGTAGAAACTGTCCTACATTAGATCTAAGATCGTTTCTCAAATGTGTGTACGTGTGATTCCGAAAAACGAACGTACGCACAAAAAAACGTGCATAGCCTATAATTTCATTTAAAATAATTTCATAGGCTATATCAATACAATAAAACAAAACAAAACATTACTTTTATAGCATGCAGTGTAAATGCATTGTGTAAATTCCATTTCCTTGCCAATGGAAACGTTTCTTGATTTAAAGTTGGTAGAGGCTATTCTAGATGTGCAAGACGCCATTTAGTGCAAATAGATTATCATATTGTAGGTCTATTAAGTAGGCTACCTGTTAGACATTTTATTTTTATTTAAAATTAAATGCCTCTCCAAGCTGATAAGTGATAGGTATAGGGAAAAGAAAGGGATTGGGAAAAGGGAGACTCTAACTCAGGTTGCTGGCGTTAAAAGCTAAATCTGTTTTTCTTACTCTACACTCTCTCTCACTTATCAGATCGGGTTTTGTAATTTTGTCTGACTCAACCAGACATTGGTAGGTATATTTAATATGAAATGTTTTTCTTTCTCCATAATTAATCGCTCTAAAGTAGCCTGTAAAAAAGAGACGGCTCTAATATTTACACATGCACACGCGAATAAACGTTCTCCTGCTGACGCCTGCTGTACGTTCTGCATGTCTTGATTGACAGATGTCTCGTCCAATCAGCGGTCAGTATTCAATTCACCACATATACCTACCATATACCGTTTTGTCGGGCTTGTCGTTGTGTTTTCTGATTTATTTTGTTTTCAGATTTGTCATTGTGTTTTCTGATTTGTTATTGTGTTTCCTAACTTGTTCATTTGTTTTTTAGACTTGACATTGTAATTTGTTATTTTGTTTTCGGAATTGTGATTTATTTTGCACTTCTCGGCCACCGTACAAAATAAACATAATATTACATCTGCACAAAAATGAAGCAAATGTAAAAGTGAACTTGAACTAAGTTATGAGATGTCAGAATGCGTGACTCATGTTGTGCACGCGCTCTTCCTGGAGCAACGCCATGAAACGGCAACTAAACCCATATAATTCACAATGTTTTATTACAATATTGCTCTCTTTATAATGTTATGTAATATGACAGTCCCAATCATAGTCATTATTAGTTGTGCCGTGCTGTTTGAGCAGCATGTGCTGAAGTTGTAGATGATCACCGGCACGCTTTACTACTTTACTACATTTACTGCATTAATTCTTAACCAAATGCAACCTATATGAGATAAATCAGAGTGTAGGCCTACACTAAATAAACAACATTACAACTTACATTTGCACAAAACAAAAGGCTGCGAATGCACATGCAAACTTAGTCATGATGAAGGTGTAACTCCAGCTGTAAAATGGTCTCAAACGTCACTCCGGCACGCTCGCTTCATTTTTCCTCGTGTCTGTTTCGCGGGTTGAGCAGCACGCTAATCGATGATCGTTAAGTTTTATCAATTAAAGGTATTATCGACAATTAATCGAGAACATGCATTTAATGTCTTTTAGTTATGCAAGTTATTCATTGAGGGGAACAGGTCTCAAATGCATTATACAGCACATGCATCCCTTTGAGCCGTGCTAAACCATAATAAATTAACTGCACTTTGTGTCCTTCCAGATGTGTTTCGTTTATAGAAATGGGTTATTCACTAATGTAGAGAGATGTGACTGGTGGATATTTTCCCTGCATAATGCGCAGACGCGTATTATGTCGTATGACGATTATTTACATAATCAATCATTTTAAATTTTAGCAATTAGTTGTTGCCCTAATTTAATGTAATTTAATGACACATTTTCACACTAGTGAGGGCAAGTTTTCATCAACATGATCTAGGGATGCACAATATATAGATCATTTTTAATGTTATTTGTTTTAATGTTATCGCCAGATAAGAAAATTTGGCCGATATACTAAAGGCGATAAGTAAGTGTATTATTTTCTTACAGCTGAAACACTTGAGATGCGAACTGTTCAACATGATGAGTTTGAATTGCTTGAAGTATAATTGAAATCACTTCAAAAAGGAAAATACAGTTAAGTGTTATGTAAAATACATGCGCAAGCCTGTCATATAGGCTACATAAAATTATAACGAGAACATAATAATTGTGTTCTTGGGACATGACTTTTATTGGTGAGACACTTGTTTTTGTAATCAGGCTCTCAAAAATTATATAAAAAATTTGGATTTAGTTTTATCTGTCAGTATCGGTTATCGGCTTTCAAATATAAAGAATTATTGGTTATCGTATTGGCCAAATATCGGTGCATCCCTAACATGATCAGTAATCACTATGGAGTTGTTGTTGTTTTTTTATCATTTAGGAAGATTACTAAGGAGCCCCTAAAGGGACTTTTGCAAAAATAAAAAATATACAGACTTTTGCGTGCACACGAGAAACTATTCATATTTTTGCAATGGTCCCTTTAGGGGTTTTGTAGATTTCTGTTTGTTTTTCTTGCTAGAAACATCATCTCTCTCTATAATGTGTCTCTTTGCAGCTATCGATCGATCCATCTCCTCCAGTCTGTCTGATGCCAGAGACGCGTTAGTCAATGCTGTGGTGGATTGTTTAACAGCGTATCGTGCTAATGGCTCAAACATCCAGCCCTCCGGCCTGATCGCCCCTGCCGCCCTGCGTCTCTTCCCTCTATATGTACTTGCTCTGCTCAAACAGGTGGGGACGCTGTATGCACATACACAACCAGACATTCAGTGGCTGAACGCACTTCATTCAAAAGCCATCAAACGGATCATAGAAATCTTAAGAAAAAGACCCTACATATTTAAAATTCAGTAAATTCTTGTTGTTTTTTTCCATCTCATTCAATATATTTATGTTTTCTTGTTTCGTCCTGCAGAAAGCTCTGCGAACGGGTACTAGCACCCGTCTGGATGAGCGAGTGTTTTCCATGTGTGAGTTTAAGAGTCAGCCTCTGCATCAGATCATGCGTATGGTTCATCCGGACCTGTACCGCATCGACAACATGACCGAACAGGTAACGCACATTCATACAGGTGTGGTATATAATGGTACATGATGTGATTTACTAGGATGAGGTTGTAGAGTCCATCCATAATAATTAATGTTCCTTTTCATCATCTGTTACCATTGTACCATATTTAATCCCAGGTTATTCAGGGAGCACTGGCCCTTTAATTAGTTACAGTATTATTTGTTTTCTGAAAAGTGCTTTTTCTGAAAAGCGTCCCTAAATGACAGATGTGCATAGACCCAAGACACTCATACTACAATAATATAAACATGAACATCAAACACATTCTTGCTTTAAAACCTTGAACTGATTTTAATACTCATTTCATTTTCCTCCCTTTAGAAAGTTCTTAAATATCTACACTACCGGTCAAAAGTTTGGAATAATTACGATTTTTCTTAATGTTTTTGAAAAAAGTCTACCAAAGACTGAATTTATTTGACGAAAAATACAGTAAAAACTGTAATATTGTGAAATATTATTACAATTTAAAATAACTATTTTCTATGTGAATATATAGTAATGTAATCAAAGCTGAATTTATCATCATTACTCCAGTCTTCAGTGTCACATGACCCTTCAGAAATCATTCTCATATGATGACTATCAATGTTGAAAATGTTTTTTCTGCTTATGTTTCTTTGTGTGGAAACTGTGATAAACTACCATTCAAAAGTTTGGAGTAAAATACATTTGTTTAGCAAAAAAGTGCATTAAATGTGACCGTAAAGACATAATGTTACAAAAGATTTCTATAAAAAAAAATGCTCTTCGTTTGAACTTTCTAATCAGCAAAGAAAATGATTCATCAAGCAGCAAGAACATTGATGATGATAATAATAGGAACAATTATTAATAATTAAGCACCAAATCAGCATATTAGAGTGGTGTTGATTTAATGAATCATGTAGAGACTCGTGACAAAAAGTAAAATTATAGTTGTAGCAGGGGCACTACACTAATTAAACAAAAACGCAACTCTTCAAGGAAATGTTTGATTTATGCTTATTTCTATGATGCTTTTTCTTTAAGTGCTAACATCCTTTATCAATCTGATAAATCAACAAATTGGCCAGTCAAATTTCAGCAGCCAGTTTTTTGAAGTCTGGCCAATGATGATGAAGTTTGAGTTCAGATTGAATAGATCGGTGTGTCTTGTCTGTCCTCTAGGCGGCGCTGCATCTGAATGAATCTGTGATTCCGCAGCCTCCCTTACTGCAGCTCACAGCAGAGAAACTCACTAGAGAGGGAGCGTTTCTCATGGACTGCGGCAGCGTAAGTATATCTACAAAGATGGAACGACCTCGTGTAGCGGCAGCTTCCCTCACTGATTTCTGCCCTTTGCTCTGTAGGTGATGTATTTGTGGGTGGGGAAGTGCTGTAACGAGATGTTCTTGCGTGACGTGCTGGGCTACCCCAATTATGCATCATTGCCGTCCAACATGGTGAGTGTGTGACATTGGTGAACTTTTTGTTTTCCGTTTCTTATTTCACTCCGTTATCATGTGGAAAACTGGATTTTTCTTAGAAAAAAATATGTTTCCAGAAAATCACATTACATAAATGTCACAAACATGAGCATATCAGTATGTAGTCTTGCTTAATCAGACATTTGATGTGTCATTAGATTAGTATTCAGACATATTATTGATACCTATTCAATATGAACGGCAGCTTGAATTCTGCCAATTGTAGCAAAGGTCATTTATATATAGACGTCTTAAAGGTACAGTAGCACAAAAAGGCTACTTTTTTGCCAATTCTTCTTTGAATTTTCAGTCTACATCACAAAAAGCCAGTTTAATTAGTGAGTGTTCACACTTGAGCGCCCAGAAAGACACTTCAGACAGTCTTATTGTGCTTAAAGTGTCATAAAAAAAACCTTGTTTTCACCTGGTCGTTCACACCTCAGAGTTGAAAAAGTCTCTAGAAATAGGCATGTAAAGCTGTGAAAAAGTGGGACTGTAGAGGGGGGGAAGAAGGGAGACAACCAATAAAACACACTTATTATATCGACACATGAATATTAAAATATGACCACAGAGGGAAATTAAACAGAGTTGAGGGCACCTTGATGCATTTTAAAAATCTAACCCTACAACAAACTGCCAAAACTAGGGAGAAACGCGGAAGAACATTTAAAAGGTCTAATAATATTTTCAGTACATTTAAGAGCACTACAGTCTCTGAACAAACGACACGTCAGTTTAACACAGAAAGAATAAAGGCTACTTTTTGCCAATTCTTCTTTGAATTTTCAGTCTACATCATTGTCTTCGGTATATCAGAATAACCCATCGTGTCATTGCGTTCACAATCAGACGTACAGCTGTATCAGTCCTTATTTGCACATGTATTTCATTTGAAGAAGACGCGATTATATATGTGCGCGATTATATATGTGCGCATACATCATTTAGAGCACTAGAGTATATGAAATATGTCCATAAAATATCTGATCTGTATGACCCACGTGGTCATCACAGCATTCTGCGCATTTGAATTCTGTTGTTTGAATTCCCGCTGTAATGTGATCTCATACGTAATATAGCACAGTGATTGGGTTAAAAGAGTTCATACTCATGAATAAATGCAGAGGGCCGGCTGACCAGTCACACACTCCGAAGGCACGCTTCTACCTCACATTCAGTGACGTTGCTTCGACTTTGCTTTTCAACCTGGAAGAACAAAAATGCTGAGAAAAATGCAAAAATAACCAATTTCCACTTGTTGGTCAAATGTATGAGTGCTTTTAGTGTTTTCAGCGATGTGCAGCCTGTACATATCAGTGCACGTCTCAAAAAATGTGTTTTGGGGTTTCATGACCCTTTAAACTGTCACATACACACATGGTTTACATAAGGTTGGTTTACAGAGGTTTATATAAACACAGTGGGTTCTGTCTTTAGTGAACGTAAACAGCTGTGGAAAAAAAACGGATACGTATCTGTATATCAGATCCGTGCATGAAGTCTTAGTGACAGCAGCCTAATAATAAACCTGCTGCCGCTTGTCATTAATGTTAATAACAAAAGAAAATAACTTACTGCTCTTCAGTAGCTTTAATAAGAATCGGTGTATATGTTATTCTTTACAGTGAAGTCTATGTAGTGTAGTCTATGTTCGTCTTTGGCCTAAATGGCCTGTAACTTTATATATATATATATATATGTGTGTGTGTGTGTGTGTGTGTGTGTGTGTGTGTGTGTGTGTGTGTGTGTGTGTGTGTGTGTGTGTGTGTATGTGTATGTGTGTGTGTGTGTGTATGTATGTACACTCACCTAAAGGATTATTAGGAACACCTGTTCAATTTCTCATTAATGCAATTATCTAATCAACCAATCAAATGGCAGTTGCTTCAGTGCATTTAGGGGTGTGGTCCTGGTCAAGACAATCTCCTGAACTCCAAACTGAATGTCAGAATGGGAAAGAAAGGTGATTTAAGCAATTTTGAGCGTGGCATGGTTGTTGGTGCCAGACGGGCCGGTCTGAGTATTTCACAATCTGCTCAGTTACTGGGATTTTCACGCACAACCATTTCTAGAGTTTACAAAGAATGGTGTGAAAAGGGAAAAACATCCAGTATGCGGCAGTCCTGTGGGCGAAAATGCCTTGTTGATGCTAGAGGTCAGAGGAGAATGGGCCGACTGATTCAAGCTGATAGAAGAGCAACTTTGACTGAAATAACCACTCGTTACAACCGAGGTATGCAGCAAAGCATTTGTGAAGCCACAACACGCACAACCTTGAGGCGGATGGGCTACAACAGCAGAAGACCCCACCGGGTACCACTCATCTCCACTACAAATAGGAAAAAGAGGCTACAATTTGCACGAGCTCACCAAAATTGGACAGTTGAAGACTGGAAAAATGTTGCCTGGTCTGATGAGTCTCGATTTCTGTTGAGACATTCAGATGGTAGAGTCAGAATTTGGCGTAAACAGAATGAGAACATGGATCCATCATGCCTTGTTACCACTGTGCAGGCTGGTGGTGGTGGTGTAATGGTGTGGGGGATGTTTTCTTGGCACACTTTAGGCCCCTTAGTGCCAATTGGGCATCGTTTAAATGCCACGGCCTACCTGAGCATTGTTTCTGACCATGTCCATCCCTTTATGACCACCATGTACCCATCCTCTGATGGCTACTTCCAGCAGGATAATGCACCATGTCACAAAGCTCGAATCATTTCAAATTGGTTTCTTGAACATGACAATGAGTTCACTGTACTAAAATAGCCCCCACAGTCACCAGATCTCAACCCAATAGAGCATCTTTGGGATGTGGTGGAACGGGAGCTTCGTGCCCTGGATGTGCATCCCACAAATCTCCATCAACTGCAAGATGCTATCCTATCAATATGGGCCAACATTTCTAAAGAATGCTTTCAGCACCTTGTTGAATCAATGCCACGTAGAATTAAGGCAGTTCTGAAGGCGAAAGGGGGTCAAACACAGTATTAGTATGGTGTTCCTAATAATCCTTTAGGTGAGTGTATGTATGTATGTATGTATGTATGTATGTATGTGTTACCTTGTAAAGCCCCATTTACACCGCCAGCAACAAAGCGACATGATCCCATTAATTTTCAATAGAGAGCTGGTGACTTCCGGCAACACGAGCGACAGTGACCGTTGGCGACAGAATGTAGGCGTGTCAAGTGACGGGAGTCATGCGACAAAACTGCAGAAATGTCAACTTTATGGAAATGAGCAGCGAATTTCGCGAGTAACAACCAACAGGAGTGAAGACTGTCAGTGGAGCTCACGTCATAAAATGATGCGTAGAAAACCGTAACACACACAGTGGCTCATGTTTCTCCTCTCTGTCCATACCATTATATTTTTTGAGTTATGAAAGACAGAAGCTGCTTCTGATCAGCATTAGAATGTGAACCAAAGTTTGTTTTTCATTATCTCACCCTGGAGAGGCTTGTGGGCCCTGTATCGTTTCTCTGAATGATCCAAGCCTCGCATACCTCACACCAGAAACCACTGTCCTACACATCTGAATATTCCAGATGCTTCATACCTAGTGCCCTATGAAATCCATTTTAATGGTTACATCTTAGTATACAAAATGTCTAATTAATTCATTCATGAAACTTGTACTATTTAACAACTTTTTTGGGTGGGCAAAATTACATTCCAAAATTCCCCCCAAAATGTATTTAAATTTTTGTGGTTTCAGTTTTAAATTTAATCTTTTAATGAATACTCATTGAAAAGTGCAATTACCCTTCATGGTACTGGCGAAAACAGGAACATTTTGGCTATGAATATTAAACATGCTTTTGGTGGTTCTTGTTTTACAGACTGAGATTCCAGAGCTGCAGACGACGTATTCGGAGCGAACTCGAGCGTTCATTTCTTGGCTGCTGGAGTCTAGAACCTTCCATCCTGCTTTTCATGTGGTCAAGTACGTCTGCTCTCTGTCTCCGTCTCTCCTAATTCCGTACAGCTTTCTTCCTCTCCATCTTTCCCAATCGCTTTATCTCTCCCTTTCCGCCCCTGTTATTCATAGTCACAGGGCAGCGTATTGTTCCTGAGGGAGGATGGTGTGTTTTTATACCACAGACTGCCTCCTCTCACAGTGGGAGCTGCATTCCTTCGAGAGGTTTTTTTTTTAGATGTTGGTTATGAAATCTGTGTTTAAACGAGCCCACTAACATTCCTCTCAGATTTAATGTGTCTTAAGCCTATAAATCCTACTGTATCATATTTGATATGCAAATTATAAATGGTCAACACAATCAAAACTTCTGAAAACCTGTCGCACACAATCTCTTACAGTTCTTCTGTCGTCTGATTAATAGTTTAGACTTTTATAAAGTAAAAGTTTTTGTGTAATTGTAAACATCATGTCTTTTTGCTGTGAAATTTTGATTTTTATGAAGTAAATGTAAGAATAACTTTTATATTGTTAGTAATATTTAAGATGAACACTTAACTGGACTGAAGCAAGTTAGGTTTACTTGATTATCCATATCCATGTAAGTATTAAATATGATCATCAGGTTTATTTCTTCATCTGTCAATCATAATTGTATTGTATTGCATTTAGTGCTGTCAATCGATTAAAACAAAATGAACTAATTAATTGCACATTTTTTCTGTAATTATTCGTGATTTAAAAAAATCTGAGTTTAAAATGTTTATCTTGTAATAATTTCACAGTTACTCTCCAAATTAATGTAGAAACAACTTAATGACAGTATTTTAACACGTTAAACTGGAAAAACGAAACGCATGCTTAACGCACTAATTTTGACTGCACTAATTGCATTGCATTGTGTTTTTAAACTACAGAGCTTTGATCATAAAACAGAGCATTTAAATATCATCTTACTAAGACGTATTATTGGCAGATATAGAGCAACGAATTTCATTGTACTTTTTGGTCATATAAATAACATCTGCATCAAATTGCATATTTTTGCTCAGTTTGGGCCTCTGAATTAAGCTGTTTTTTCCTCCTCGAGTTTGAGCTCCATGTTCTCATTGTATCATATGAGCCATAAAAGCCTGATGTATCAAATATGATACTCAACAAAAAACACATATGCACATTTTGATAGATTATAAGACACGTGCATCATTAAATCATTCACAATTAAATAGAGCCAAGTTTGATCTTATGTTGACACGTGCAATATTGTCTTTCTCCAGGGACGACGCCTCGGCCAAGACCAGTTTTTTCCAGCACCTCGTGGAGGACCGCACTGAATCTGCCTTCTCTTATTACGAGTTCTTGCTTCATGTTCAGCAGCAGATGTCGAAGTAGAATGGAAGAATCCCTTAGAACCGGCCCCAGGGTTACAGCCAGCTTCTGTTCCGCGGCTCAACTTTAGCAGGGAGTTCTTTGATTGGACCGCAGAGAGGCAGAGACACGCCCCCGGGCCCCATCGGTCAATCACAGCCTGGGGCTCGTCTGGGGGAGGGAGTGCTTAGAGACAATTAAGAATAAAAGAAGTTAAAAAGCAAATGATTAATGGACTATAATGGCAAAAAAAGGAAGAGCATAGGACAAAGATGAAACGTAGTGGACTTGACTGCACATAGAGACTCTGAACAAGCTGTTTTCAATCATTCCCACCTGCTTACTTCCCGTTCATATTCAGCCATCATCGTGAGTAGCCAGACGCAGCGAAGAACATTTTCTGTGTTCATTTTCCTGTATGTTTTACACCGAATTATCATGTTCTTTTCCGTCTACAGAATCAACCCTTCTTGTTGCACAACATCCGCTCATAGCTTTTATGTTTTCTTTATTTGCGGATGTTCTCCTCGTGTCACATCCCATCTCCCAATGTCCACCTTCCCTCTCCTTATAATGTGACTTGTGAAAGCGTGTCCATCGTGATGGTGTAATACTTCATCTGTCTTCATCCAGCATAGACTCAACAGTGGCTGCTCATCTTCTCATCATAAGCTGCTTGAAAGCGTTTAATGAAGCTACGATGTCCCTCGCTGACAATGCATTGTTTTCTTTGGGAAAACGGATCAGGCCACCAACAAATGTTGCTATCCACTTTGTAACTCTCAACACAAAAATATTTTAATGTGCTATAATTTATGACAAGCTTATTGAATAAAATGAAATGATAATTCTAGTTGTGGGTGTTTGGTTTATTTTCTGCTGCGTATTAATATTTTAATATCTAATTTGCTTGTGCAATTTACCAGGCAAGTCAATTATGGTAAAAAAGTTTATTTCTGTTATACAGTGCATCCGGAAAATATTCACATCGCTTCACTTTTTCCACATTTTGTTGTTACAGCCTTATTCCAAAATTAATTATTTTCCTCAAAATTCTACAAACAATACACCATAATGACAACGTGAAAGAAGTTTGTTTGAAATCTTTGCTAATTTATTAAAAATAAAAAAGTCATCAATAAAAAAAAATCACATGTACATAAGTATTCACAGCCTTTGCCATGACACTCAAAATTGAGCTCAGGTGCATCCTGTTTCCACTGATCATC
This sequence comes from Rhinogobio ventralis, assembly GCA_039654625.1. Classification (NCBI taxonomy): domain Eukaryota; kingdom Metazoa; phylum Chordata; class Actinopteri; order Cypriniformes; family Gobionidae; genus Rhinogobio; species Rhinogobio ventralis. The sequence continues at coordinate 4,794,299 of CM077198.1, forward strand.
CTTGAGATCCAACTTGATTGGAGTCCACCTGTGGTAAATTCAGTTGATTGGAAAGGCACACACCTGCCTATATAAGGTCCCACAGTTAACAGTGCATGTCAGAGCACAAACCAAGCCATGAAGTCCAAGGAATTGTCTGTAGACCTCAGAGACAGGATTGTATCGAGGCACAGATCTGGGGAAGAGTACAGAAACATTTCTGCAGCATTGAAGGTCCCAATGAGAACAGTGGCCTCCATCATCCGTAAATGGAAGAAGTTTGCAACCACCAGGACTCTTCCTAGAGCTGGCCGCCCGGCCAAACTGAGCGATCAGGGGAGAAGGGCCTTAGTCAGGGAGGTGACCAAGAAAATTCTCTGGTCTGATGAAACAAAGATTGAACTCTTTGGCCTGAATGGCAAGCGTCATGTCTGGAGGAAACCAGGCACCGCTCATCACCTGGCCAATACCATCCCTACAGTGAAGCATGGTGGTGGCAGCATCATGCTGTGGGGATGTTTTTCAGCGGCAGGAGCTGGGAGACTAGTCAGGATTGAGGGAAAGATGAACCTGCTCCAGAGCACTCTGACCTCAGACTGGGGCAAAGGTTCCTCTTCCAACAGGACAACGACCCTAAGCACACAGCCAAGATAACAAAGGAGTGGCTACGGGACAACTCTGTGACTGTCCTTGAGTGGCCCAGCCAGAGCCCAGACTTGAACCCGATTGAACATCTCTGGAAAGATCTGAAAATGGCTGTGCACCAACACTCCCGATCCAACCTGATGGAGCTTGAGAGGTCCTGCAAAGAAGAATGGGAGAAACTGCCCAAAAATAGGTGTGCCAGGCTTGTAGCATCATGCTCAAAAAGACATGAGGCTGTAATTGGTGCCAAAGGTGCTTCAACAAAGTATTGAGCAAAGGCTGTGAATACTTATGAACGTGATTTTTTTTTTCTCCTAGTTTTTTTTTTTTAATACATTTGCAAAGATTTTAAACAAACTTCTCTCACGTTGTCATTATGGGGCATTGTTTGTAGAATTTAGAGAAAATTAATGAATTTAATCCATTTTGGAATAAGGCTGTAACATAACAAAATGTGGAAAAAGTAAAGCGCTGTGAATACTTTCCAGATGCACTGTGTGTGTATATATATATATATATTTTTTTTCTTATTTGCAATCACAGCCTATTTTATTTTCTTTGTTATATTCTGTGAAATGTAAATGGGGCTTGAAATAGAAAAATGGAATTAAAAAATATCCAATCAGAACACTCCATTTTATAATGTTAAATAAAGCAGTGTTATAGTATTATTTATATCCTATTACAGTATTTATTTATATTTTGAATTGGCTTTTATTTTAGTTTCAGAAAGTTTTCATTTTGGCTTTTGTCCTTTTTTTATTCATTTTTTTTTTATATTCTTTAGTTTTTTATTTTAGTTTTTTATTTTTTTTAATTTAAAGACTAATTTTTATTTTATTTCAGCTTTATTTAAGTAAAGCCATTCTAATAGTTTTACTTAATAACACTTTTAATTCATTTCCTCTGATGAAGCAGTTGCACTTTTTTCTCTGTAATCACACCAGTACACTTATTTAAATATGTGTCTAAAATTAGATTATTAACAGGGACGTCCCTCCGGCTGTGTGAATGACTCTTATTTCTACAGCTAATCATCAAAGGGGAGTGAAAGCAAAACACTTGTCTTGTTTCCTGATCTTAAAAGCCACTATTAATAGAGAAACATGCAGAGAGGAAAATAAAACACTTTGGTTTAGTCATACCGAGGAGAAAAATGAGCGCATGATCGTTATTCTTTCTATTCCTTGTTAATCAGCCCATAATTAGCCACAGCAAAGACTAAAAATACGATCTTGCATACTTCTCTGAAAACATTTCAGCCGTTCTGGGCCTCACTGAATATATTTCCAGTGCTCATGTTGTTAATGATTCCTCAAATCATGGCGTTTTGTTGAGGAGAGTTTTGCTATTACTTTTCTAAATGATCAGAATTATGAATTTTGGTTTACAACCACTGATCTATATAGAGAACATTATATTAGATCAGTGTTTACAACACACGATAAAGTCCTGTTTGTAATAAGTGTGCTGTAGTGACGCACAGTCGTGTTGGCGACTGACGTGGTTGTGCCATAAACTGTAAAAAAAAAAAAGTTGTGCTCGTACTCTTTAAAGTCTGGTGGATTCTGATTGGCTGTCAATGATTTTATCATTCACCAGTTGAAAAAAATCGTTCTGAAAATGGATTCCAATGATATCGTTCATATGTGTCGTTATCGTTATAGTTGTGATTTAGATGCCCCTATTGTCATAGAACTAGAATGATTATTAAAATGTTATAGTTATAGTCCTTGCTGTGAACGAGCCTTACTCTGAAGGAGTGACCTTAGCCTGAGAATATGACTGAAACCAGAGGATGGCCCCTAAGGAACTACATATCAACCCCCCAACACCTTAGCAATGTGGCACTGGCATCACTATATCATAAATCTGCCATTATATTTACACTCACCTAAAGGATTATTAGGAACACCTGTTCAATTTCTCATTAATGCAATTATCTAATCAACCAATCACATGGCAGTTGCTTCAATGCATTTAGGGGTGTGGTCCTGGTCAAGACAATCTCCTGAACTCCAAACTGAATGTCAGAATGGGAAAGAAAGGTGATTTAAGCAATGTTGAGCGTGGCATGGTTGTTGGTGCCAGACGGGCCGGTCTGAGTATTTCACAATCTGCTCAGTTACTGGGATTTTCACGCACAACCATTTCTAGAGTTTACAAAGAATGGTGTGAAAAGGGAAAAACATCCAGTATGCGGCAGTCCTGTGGGCGAAAATGCCTTGTTGATGCTAGAGGTCAGAGGAGAATGGGCCGACTGATTCAAGCTGATAGAAGAGCAACTTTGACTGAAATAACCACTCGTTACAACCGAGGTATGCAGCAAAGCATTTGTGAAGCCACAACACGCACAACCTTGAGGCGGATGGGCTACAACAGCAGAAGACCCCACCGGGTACCACTCATCTCCACTACAAATAGGAAAAAGAGGCTACAATTTGCACGAGCTCACCAAAATTGGACAGTTGAAGACTGGAAAAATGTTGCCTGGTCTGATGAGTCTCGATTTCTGTTGAGACATTCAGATGGTAGAGTCAGAATTTGGCGTAAACAGAATGAGAACATGGATCCATCATGCCTTGTTACCACTGTGCAGGCTGGTGGTGGTGGTGTAATGGTGTGGGGGATGTTTTCTTGGCACACTTTAGGCCCCTTAGTGCCAATTGGGCATCGTTTAAATGCCACGGCCTACCTGAGCATTGTTTCTGACCATGTCCATCCCTTTATGACCACCATGTACCCATCCTCTGATGGCTACTTCCAGCAGGATAATGCACCATGTTACAAAGCTCGAATCATTTCAAATTGGTTTCTTGAACATGACAATGAGTTCACTGTACTAAAATGGCCCCCACAGTCACCAGATCTCAACCCAATAGAGCATCTTTGGGATGTGGTGGAACGGGAGCTTCGTGCCCTGGATGTGCATCCCACAAATCTCCATCAACTGCAAGATGCTATCCTATCAATATGGGCCAACATTTCTAAAGAATGCTTTCAGCACCTTGTTGAATCAATGCCACGTAGAATTAAGGCAGTTCTGAAGGCGAAAGGGGGTCAAACACAGTATTAGTATGGTGTTCCTAATAATCCTTTAGGTGAGTGTATAGTGCACATGTGTAAAATTCTACTACGGATGCAGCTACAGATAAAGCCACAATAATCCTGTGGAGTTCATTTGTCAATCCACCTTCATGGATGATGCTATGAGGAATATAAACAGGTGTGCTCTGACCAATGAGAAGACAGTTTTACTCATGTGATTTGCATAAACACATTTAGCTACACTTTGAAAGGTTGCCATGTCAAAGTGAAATGCAATACTGTAACAATTTAAGTCCCTGCCTCAAAACAAAACAAACGATATACAGGTCTGAAAACACCCCAAAACAGTGTCCCATCAAGAGTTTGTGATGAAGGGTCCATTTGTGATTTGTGCAGTCATGGGTAATGCACCCTAAACACAAGCTTTCTCACACTGGTCCAAAACGCATGTGACGCGTCATTAAGATCGAAAATGACCCTAAAAATGGCCTCAAGTGTCGTCACAGTCCTAAAAAGTGTCTAAAAAGATTATTGTTCTCATGCACATGGTGGGAATGTGAAAGAAAACATGTTTTCTTATCTAAGCTGACTATTAGCACACTCATGGATTTAAAATGTAAATCTAAAGGTTTGATGAATTGTGGGAGCACACAGGAGGTTCATGGCTGACTGTAGATGGGAAAATATTTCCTCCCTTACAGAGTTTGAACAGACTTTCCCTGTACAGAGGGTATTTTATTTGGTGAGAGAGAGACACACCTATGAGACTCTCTGGAGGCTTGTTTAGTGAAGGAGCACGTTCAGGGCTCATAGTCATTGACAAACTGCATCACATTTTATCAGCATATTTTTAAACTATTTGAGGTTATTGACTTTTCTGCTTAGCAATACTATGATTGAACTAATGCAGCAAGTATATATACTACACAAAAGTATTTCTGTCATGACAATCTGTGTTTGGCATGGTAATGGATATGACAATATTGATATATATTGGCGGAATGGATCTGCTGCTGTTATTGCTTCTGCTGCTGTTGGTTATTGCTGCTGCTGTTTGTTTATTGCTGCTGCTATTGATTATTGCTGTTGCTGCTGTTATTGCTGCTTATGTTATTGCTGCCGCTGTTGGATATTGCTGCTGTTGCTGTTATTGCTGTTGCTGCTGCTGTTGTTGGTTATTGCTGCTGCTGTTGTTATTGCTGCTGCTGTTAATGCTGCCGCTGTTGTTATTGCTGTTGCTGCTGCTGTTGGTTATTGCTGCTGCTGTTGATTATTGTTGTTGCTGCTGTTATTGCTGTTGCTGCTGCTGTTGGTTATTGCTGCTGCTGCTGCTGCTGTTATTGCTGTTGCTGCTGCTGTTGGATATTGCTGCTGCTGCTGTTATTGCTGTTGATTATTTTTGTTGTTGGTTTTTGCTGCTGCTGTTGATTATTGCTGTTGCTGCGGTTATTGCTGTTGCTGCTGCTGCTGTTATTGCTCCAGCTGCTGTTATTGCTGCTGCTGTTGGTTATTGCTGCTGCTGCTGTTGATTATTGTTGCTGCTGCTTCTGTTGGTTATTGTTGCTGCTGCTTCTGTTGGTTATTGTTGCTGGTGTTGGTTATTGCTGCTGCTGCTGCTGTTGGCTTTTGCTGCTGCTGTTATTGCTGCTGCTGTTGGCTTTTGCTGCTGCTGTTATTGTTGCTTCTGTTGGTTATTCTTGCTGCTGCTGTTGGTTTTTGCTGCTGCTGATGTTAGTTATTGCTGCTGCTTCTGTTGGTTATTGCTGCTGTTACTGTGGCTGCTGTTGGTTGCTCCTGCTGCTGCTGATTATTGTTGCTGCTGATTAGGCTTGCTACGATAGTCGGTGTTGCCGGTGTTACCGGTGTTCAGGTGAAACACCGGTTACATTACTTGCCCACCGTGGCACCACCCCGCCATCGTTTTTATTTTTATAGTAATAAAATCATTTAGTTCAGTTAGAGAACAGACTACAATTAAAAACTGAACGTGTCTGCTCAATACAGCGTGAGCTGAACTAGAGTTGTGCTGTTATTGCTGCCGCTGTCGGTTATTGCTGCTGCTGTTGGTTATTGCTGCCGCTGTTGGATATTGCTGCTGCTGTTATTGCTGTTGTTGGTTTTTGCTGCTGCTGTTGATTATTGCTGCTGCCGCTGTTGGATATTGCTGCTGCTGCTGTTATTGCTGTTGTTAGTTTTTGCTGCTGCTGTTGATTATTGCTGTTGCTGCTGCTGTTGATTATTGCTGCTCTTATTGCTGCTGCTGTTGATTATTGCTGTTGCTGCTGATATTGCTGTTGCTGCTGTTGTTGTTATTGCTGTTGCTGCTGTTGTTGTTGTTATTGCTGCCACTGTTGGATATTGCTGCTGCTGCTGTTATTGCTGTTGATTATTGCTGTTGTTGGTTTTTGCTGCTGGTGTTGATTATTGCTGCTGCTGTTGGTTATTGCTGCTGATGTTGCTGCTGCTGTTGGTTATTGCTGCTGCTGCTGTTATTGCTGTTGCTGGTGCTGTTATTGCTGCTGCTGTTTGTTTATTGCTGCTGCTGTTTGTTTTTTGCTGCCGCTGTTGATTATTGCTGTTTCTGTTGTTATTGCTGTTGCTGTTGGTTATTACTGCTACTATTGGTCATTGCTGCTGCTGCTGTTATTGCTGCCGCTGTTAGTTGCTGCTGCAGTTATTGCTGCTGCTGTTGTTATTGCTGCTGCTGTTATTGCTGCCGCTGTCGGTTATTGCTGCTGCTGTTGGTTATTGCTGCCGCTGTTGGATATTGCTGCTGCTGTTATTGCTGTTGTTGGTTTTTGCTGCTGCTGCTGCTGTTATTGCTGCTGTTGCTGCTGCTGTTGGTTATTGCTGCTGTTGGTTATTGCTGCTGCTGTTGTTATTGCTGCTTGTTATTGCTGCCACTGTTGGATATTGCAGCTGCTGCTGCTGTTATTGCTGTTGATTATTGTTGTTGTTGGTTTTTGCTGCTGCTGTTAATTATTGCTGTTGCTGCTGCTGCTGTTGATTATTGCTGCTCTTATTGCTGCTGCTGTTGGTTATTGCTGCTGTCTCTGTTGGTTATTGTTGCTGGTGTTGGTTATTGCTGCTGCTGCTGTTGGTTATTGATGTTGCTGCTGTTATTGTTGCTTCTGTTGGTTATTCTTGCTGCTGATGTTAGTTATTTCTGCTGCTTCTGTTGGTTATTGCTGCTTATGTTTTTCTGCTTCTGTTGGTTATTGCTGCTGCTGTTATTGCTGCTTCTGTTGGTTACTGATGTTGCTGCTGTTATTGTTGCTTCTGTTGGTTATTCTTGCTGCTGCTGTTGGTTATTGCTGCTGTTGGTTATTGCTGCTGCTGATGTTAGTTATTGCTGCTGCTTCTGTCGGTTATTGCTACAGCTGGTTATTGTTGCTGCTGCTGTTATTGCTACTGCTGGTTATTGTTGCTGCTGATTAGGCTTGCTACGATAGTCTGTTGCCGGTGTTACCAGTGTTCAGGTGAAACACCAGTTACATCACTTGCCCTCCTTGGCACCGCCCCCACCGTCGTTTTCATTTTTATAGTAATAAAATAATTTAGTTCAGTTGGAGAACAGACTACAATTAAAAACTGAACGTGTCTGCTCAATACAGCGTGAGCTGAACCAGAGTCGCAGCAAAAACGCAGCAGGAGTCGCATCTCATTCATCACGAGAGCGAAGAGCTGACAGACAAGATGGTCGCGGAAGATTTGGTTTCAAAGCAATTATGTAAAAGTGCCTATTTAAGTGAGTTTGTCATTGTACCCTTTTGTTGTTGTGTTTTTTATTAAGAATAACAGGCTAAAAAACCCACAATTCAAACAACCCGCCCCCGAATTGGCGCTAATTCTAAACCGAGACTAAAATGAGCATGGCCGCATGGGCATTCATTCACGGCTGCACTGTCATTCATTCACGGCCGCACAGTGCGCACACATTTACAGCCGCACTGTCATTCATTCACGGTGCGTGTCCAGTGTGACGCATTTTCAGTTCATGTCTATGGAAGCTTGTGTAGCACAGGTGATTTAGCTACATAGTAGTGACAAGAGATACAATACATAACACACAATAGTGCTTTAATTCATTTGTTGATTTGATTAAAATTCATAATTTATTTGATTACAAAACAAGAAGAAAAATATTTCTGAAAAGAAAGAAACGAAAAAGAAATTGTTTTTGTATGTGTTTTAATTTATTTGAGTTTTATATTTGGTTACGTCACGTATGTGAAAATAGAGTACTGCCCCTTTAAGCCTGCTCTTTCTAGAACGTGCTCTCGGGCAGAGCAAGAGTTGAATCCTCCATTTTTGAGAAGAGTGTTAGAGCAGAGCTCCTGTGGGTAATACGTCTGAACATCGCTATTTTGAGACCAAATATTGGATAAAAGACATCACTAAACAAGGATTTGGACAGATTTTTGTTCCTGTGGAAACATTTCTGGATATTTCCTTTGATGGCGAGCCCCCATGGATCTGGACACTAGACTATCTGATTGAGTAGGCCTAAACCCTATATCGTGAACTCTATTTCTTCAAATTTGAGGTGGGATCTTCACTCACACATTTTTCTTCAATTTTTTTCCCTATCACTTGAGACAGAGTGATTAAAATTTTCCTGGATCGGTTTATTTTTCTTTTTTTTCCCTGCGCTTTCACGCAATAGGACTGGATTTTTGTTTTTTTCCTAAAAATGGTTTTCCTTGACTCCTTCCTTGACTCCAGTGCAGCATCGTGGAGCATATTGTGAGAAGTGAGGAAACCCCTGCACATTCCCTTGCTTCTGTGCGCTTGAGACCCTTCTCAGGAAAACCCTCATACTCTGCTAATGAGATAGACTACGATACTTGGCACACAAATGTTGAATTCCTCTTGACTGACCCCACACTCTCGGATGTGCAGCGCTCACGACGAATGTTAGACAGTCTCCTTCCACCTGCAGCTGATATTGTGAAACACTTAAGTCCTCATTCTCCTCCAAGTGATTATCTTGAGCTCCTAGATTCAGCTTTTAGTACTGTGGAGGATGGAGACGAGCTCTTTGCAAAGTTTATGAGCACATTCCAAAATGCTGGTGAGAAACCATCGCAATTTCTGCACAGGCTACAAAAGATTTTGAATGCAGCCATAAAAAGAGGCGGTGTTTCTGCTGATGAGCGTGACCGGCATCTGTTGAAACAATTCTGCTGGGGATGCTGGGATAATGTTTTAATAACTGAGCTCCAGTTAGAGCGAAAAAGAAACAATCCACCCACATTCTCTGATTTACTGCTGTTGTTGAGAACAGAGGAAGATAAGCAAGGCATAAAAGCAGTGCGGATGAACCAACACTTAGGTATTGCCAAGCCATCCTCTGGACCCACAAGACTTCTTGTGTCAAATCTTCACTCTGTCAGTCCTGCATCTTCTGTTGAGAAGTGCGATGAAGTGGGAGAACTAAAGCGACTGGTAGTTGAGCTACAACACCAGATTGCCTCAATGAAACAGTCTAAGAAATGTAAAGAGTCTAAGCCAAAGGAGCCCAGTATGCAGTCAAGATCAGCCAAGACATTCACGCCGAAGCCAAACAGAGAGGCCAACCCGCAACATAACAAGCCAACTAAGCTAAGACCCTGGTATTGTTTTCACTGTGGGGAGGATGGCCATATAGCATCCCAATGTGAGGGTGATCCAAATCCATCCCTGGTCAATGCTAAGAAACGCCAGCTGAGAGAAAAGCAGTTGCAGTGGGAGAAAAGTAATAAGTCCCCTGACTCCCAAGATTTAAACTAGTTCCAGTTCCTGTTACGGGACAAAGAGGAACTGGAGAAACTACTCAGCGTCCCAGAGATAACCTTACAGTGTCTGCCTCAGCTGACCATAATCCCACTCGTGAATGCAAAAGGCTTCCACCTGGCCTCATTGGAACACAATGCACAGCAAGAGTGATAGTTGCTGACAAAGAGATTAATTGTCTTCTTGACACTGGGTCACAAGTGACCACTTTTCCTCTCTCATTCTACCAAGACACCTTTACGAATCAAACCTTTGCACAACTTTACGAATTCAACCTTTGCACAACTTGCTTGAAATTGAAGGTGCAAACGGCTGTCAAGTTCCTTACTTGGGTTTCATTGAAACATTGATAACCTTTCCAAAGGAATTTGTAGGATCAGTTACAGAAGTGCTGACCCTTGCGTTAATCATTCCAGATAGCAGACCTAATGCTCAAGTTCTCATAGGGACTAACACACTGAACTCTCTATATTCTGAGTATACTTCTTCGAAGCCCTTGAGTCATCAACCCATTCACCAAGGTTACAGAGCGGTCCTACAAGTCCTCGAGTTTACGCACAAGCAGAGTGCATCTGATAGCCTGGGTTGGGTGGGTTTGAACTGTCAAGTCCCTGAAACCATTCCTGCTGGGAAGACAGTAGTTCTTGAAGGGTCAATCCAGATGGCTAGTCCAGTGAATGGCAGATGGGTTATTGTGGATGCTCCACATACGTCATCTTTACCTGGTGGTCAAGTTGTTTGCTTACCCTTCCTGTCAAAGGAGACCGCTTACCCATTGCACTGAAAAATGAGTCGCAGCACGATGTGGTCATTCCATCGAAGATCCGGGTGGCTGAAGTAGTGCCTTACCTAGGAGTCAAGATAGTGTGTTGACACCTCCCGTTGACCAGACAAGGTTGTCAGACGACTCTAAAAATTGATTTCAATCTTGAAGATTCGCTGTTGACTCCTGAATGGAAGGAAAGAGTGACAAAAAAGCTTAATTCAATGCATGAAGTCTTCGCATGCAATGATCTTGATTTCGGTCACATCACCAAGACCAAACACCATATTGGACTGCATGACGAGACACTGTTTAAAAACAAAGCCAGACCTATTTACCCTAAAGACATCCAAGCTGTCCGAAAACATCTACAAGAACTGTTAGGCGCTGGAGTTGTAAGGGAGTCAGAGTCCACTTTCTCTTCCCCAATCGTGGTGGTGAGGAAAAAGAATGGGGAGGTGAGACTTTGCATCGATTATCGAAGCTCAACCTCCAAACCATTAAGGAACGCTTACGCTCTACCTAACCTGGAAGAGACTTTCTCTGCTTTGACTGGGTCTAGATGGTTCTCAGTCTTAGACCTCAAGTCCGGGTACTATCAGATTGAGGTAGAGGAAATTGACAAGCCGAAGACTGCTTTTGTTTATCCCATGGGATTCTGGGAATTTAATAGGATGCCCCAGGGGGTCACGAACGAACCCAGCACGTTCCAGAGACTAATGGAGCGCAGCATGGGAGACATCAATCTCAAAGAGGTTCTAGTCTTTATAGATGATCTCGTAGTCTTTTCTGCAACGCTAGAAGAACATGAGAAAAGGCTTCTGTGAGTTCTTCAACATCTGAAAGACTACGTTCTCAAGTTGTCCCCTGAAAAATGTAAATTCTTCCAGACCTCGGTGAGATACCTAGGGCACATTGTGTCTGCAAATGGCGTTGAGATGGATCCTGACAAGATTAAGGCGCTAAAAACCTGGCCAAGTCCGACAAACTTGAAGGAACTCAGGTCTTTCCTTGGATTTGCAGGGTGTTACAGGAGATTTATCAAAGACTTCTCCAAAATAGTGAAACCTCTAAACAATCTTACCTATGGATACCCTCTGCTTCGAAAAACGAAGACGACCCAAGAGACAACAGGTCATTACCTGAATCCTAGAGAGCCATTCAAACAACGTTGGACAGCTACTTGCGAGCAAGCTTTTGATGAAATCATTAACAAGCTTACCGTGGCTCCTATCTTGGGCTTTGCGGATCCTAAACTGCCATACATCTTACACACGGATGCAAGCACCACAGGTTTAGGAGCTGCATTATACCAGGAGCAGGAGGGAAGCATGAGGCCAATTGCTTTCACAAGTAGAGGTTTGTCACTCAGCGAACGTCGCTATCCAGCACACAAATTCGAATTCCTTGCTTTAAAGTGGGCTGTGGCAGAAAAGTTCTACGATTACCTTTATGGAAGTCAGTTCACAGCTGTCACCGACAGTAACACACTTACTTATGTACTGACTACTGCGAATCTGGACGCAGCCAGCTATCGCTGGTTATCTGCTCTTTCCACTTATACTTTCTCCTTGAAATACCGGGCAGGAAAACTTAACCTTGACGCGGATGGTTTATCTAGACGTCTCCATGAAGAAACTGCTGATCTTGCATCAAGGAACAAGAGAGGATTGATAAATTCCTAACCTTACATCTTGAGAATCCAGAAACAACAAGCCTTTCACGGGATGAAGTTGACGCTATCTGTGACAAGCATATGATTTGTTCTGTGCCGGAAGATGTTATGGAAGGTGCAAGTAACCGAGCAGTGCTAGTTCAATTCCTTGCTATGAGTTCCAGTGCTGTGCCAAGCAGCTATGAGGAAGAAGCGCATGAAATCTCACTCATACCTCATCTGTCAGTTTAGGATCTCATTGATAAGCAAAGCACTGACTCAACCATCTCTCAGATCATTACTCACCTGAAATCAGGAGAGAAACCTTCTCCCACCTTGAGATCAGAACTCCCGGAGCTTTCTCTTATGATGAGGGAGTGGAATCATTTTGTGTTCCTAGATGGGGTGTTGTACAGAAAGAGACAGGATGGAGAAGTTCTGACTTATCAGTTGGTCTTACCCAAAGAGTTCAGAGCAAATGTGCTGACAAGTCTCAATGATGAGATGGGCCACATGGGGATGGATCGTACCATTGATCTAGTAAGGTCCCGGTTTTACTGGCCAAAGATGGCATTTGATGTACGGACAACTCGACCCCTAGAGTTGCTGTTCATGGACTTTCTTTCTTTGGAGCCGGATCGAAGTAATACCAAAGACATACTTGTGATAACAGATCATTTTACTAAGTATGCAATGGCAATACCAACGGCCAATCAGAAGACTCAAACCGTCTCTAAAGCTCTATGGGACAATTTCATTGTCCACTATGGATTTCCAGAAAGTTTACACCGTGACCAGGGACCTGATTTCGAGTCACACACTATTAAAGAGCTCTGTGCCATCTCTGGGATTTAAAAGGTAAGAACCACACCCTATCATCCACGTGGTAATCCTGTGGAGAGATTTAACAGAATACTCTTGAACATGCTAGGTAGCCTGAGTGACGCACAGAAAACGCACTGGCGTGACTTCGTTAAACCTCTCGTCCAGTCGTACAATTGTACAAAGAATGATGTCACAGGATTCACTCCTTACGAGCTGATGTTTGGGAGGCAGCCCCGACTACCCATTGATTTAGCTTTTGGTCTTCCTACCACCTCCAAGCAACTGTCACACTCCCAATATGTGTCAAACCTCAAGATGAGGTTCGACAAGCATGTTGTTGATTCTGCCCTGGAAGTTGGTGATCGAGTCTTAGTGAGACAAGTCCGTTTGCGAAGAAAACATAAACTTGCTGATAAATGGGAGCCATCTGTTTACATTGTAGAACGTTGGGCTGGTGAACTTCTAGTATACACAGTAAGACCTGAAGGAAAAGAAGGATCAGTACGTACCTTGCATCGAGATCTTCTGCTTCCATTTGGATTTCTCCCTGTGACAAGTGAAATGGTGTTTCAAAGCCTAGAACATGTCAACAGGCCAGAGATGAAAATTCTAATAAGGATAGTGCAGAAGATACTGCAGAGTCAATGGAAGATGAAGTTCCAGAGTACAGACTGAGAATCCCTACTGTTAAAAAGTCTCATCAAGAAGCATCGGGTACTCTTACACCTACCTTGAACCCTCCGGTGAGATGCCCTCAGCAGTTTGATTGCCCTCAATTGTCCTCAACAGTTTCTGGTAGTGAGAAACTGCATGTGGAGAAGAATCCTGCAGGACAAGAGGTAGGCTGGGACAATTTACACACTGAAAAAATGCTTGAAGAAGTTATGAATCAGTTGACTGAATCTGATAAAATGTTAGGGAAAGGTGAATTGTCAGAGAATCAGCTAAGTGGAAACTTACCTGAAAGTTCAGCTGAGGATAAGAGCAAAAGAGTGATGAAGTGGAAATCAGAGACGAAACTGAAATACCAGTTGATACTTCGTCCAATGCTGAAAAGATTGAACTGTCTCAAGAGCCAGAATGTTCAATAAGACGTTCCCAAAGGCAAAGAGAAAAGCCCGAAAGACTGCAATATAGAGAGTTGGGTAATCCACTAATATCTGTTGCCCAAGCACTTTTTCATGGCCTAACCACTGCCTTTACAAACTCTCTAAATGGAGTTAACTTTGCTGAAGCATCCTTACCCCCAACCTTTGGTGTGCCAGTTACATGCCAGCCAATAAGAGCTAATGCAACGGGACGTGCATAGATTCTGGAGGGGAGGGTGTAGCACAGGTGATTTAGCTACATAGTAGTGACGAGATACAATACATAACACACAATAGTGCTTTAATTCATTTGTTGATTTTATTAAAATTCATAATTTATTTGATTACAAATCTATTACAAAAAAAAAAATTCTGAAAAGAAAGAAACGAAAAAGAAATTGTTTTTGTATGTGTTTTAATTTATTTGAGTTTTTCATTTGTGACATATGTGAAAATAGAGTACTGCCCCTTTAAGCCTGCTCTTTCTAGAACGTGCTCTCGGGCAGAGCAAGAGTTGAATCCTTCATTTTTGAGAAGAGTGTTAGAGCAGAGCTCCTGTGGGTAATACGTCTGAACATCGCTATTTTGAGACCAAATATTTGATAAAAGACATCACTAAACAAGGATTTGGTCAGGTTTTTGTTCCTGTGGAAACATTTCTGGATATTTCCTTTGATGGCGAGCCCCCATGGATCTGGACACTAGACTATCTGATTGAGTAGGCCTAAACCCTATATCGTGAATTTCTTCAAATTTGAGGTGGGATCTTCACTCACACATTTTTCTTCAATTTTTTCCCCTATCACTTGAGACTGAGTGATTACAATTTTCCTGGATCGGGTTTAAAGGACTATTTTTCTTCTTTTTTTTCCCTGCGCTTTCACGCAATAGGACTGGATTTTTGTTTTTTTTTCCTAAAACCGTTTTCCTTCAACTTACTTTGACTGAAAAAAACTGAGAACTGTTGAGCTTGAATTTCATTGACTATGAGAAATACTTCTGGTACACATTCTGATTTTCTTGTATTCATACCAAACTATTGGATGAATGTGAACAAAATTTATTTGACATACATATAAGTGTGTGTTTGTTTACAAAGGTGCACCTATAGGGTTTTTGTGAGATCTAACTTTTGTATATTTTTTTCATACCGGTATATTGTTCATTTTATTGATGTTATTTTTCTTGTAATTGTTCTTATTTAGTGTTTACAACTAATTTATTTCCTTATTATTTTTTTCATTTTGAATAGTAAATAGTCGGCTGATATCAAAAGAAGTCCTGATTCACTTTATATCTGTACATGTCTTTAATTACAATTATCTCAGGCTCCCTAGAATCTAGTGGTCCACAAAAATAATCTACCTACTGCAATCAGGTGTTGCAGGTGTTACACTTAACTTTCATAGGAATTCATTGAAAACACTTGCTTTGCTCTGCACCAATCTGTTATGAATGCCCGAGCGGCCGTGCGCATTTTACGTTTAAAATTAGCGATTTGAAAAGCCCCTGCCATTGATACCGGTTTTATCGGTGTTGTCACACATCGAATAACCGGTGGGAAAATTTCCTCACCGTCACATCCCTACTGCTATTGCTGCTGCTGCTATTGCTGCTGTTGTTTCTTATTGCTGCTGCTGTTTTTGCTGCTGCTTTTATTGCTGCTGTTGGTTATTGCTGCTGCTTTTGTTATT
Source organism: Rhinogobio ventralis (assembly GCA_039654625.1). Lineage (NCBI taxonomy): Eukaryota > Metazoa > Chordata > Actinopteri > Cypriniformes > Gobionidae > Rhinogobio > Rhinogobio ventralis. The sequence continues at coordinate 4,809,770 of CM077198.1, forward strand.
GCTACTGCTGGTTGTTGTTGCTGCTGTTATTGCTGCTGTTTTTGCTGCTGATGTTATTACTACTGTTGGTTATTGTTGCTGCTGCTGTTGGTTATTGCTGCTGCTGTTATTGCTGCTGTTATTTCTACTGATGTTGTTGCTGCTGCTGTTATTGCTACTGCTGCTGTTGCTGCTGCTGTTGTTGGTTTTTGCTGCAGCTGTTATTGCAGCTGTTTTTGCTGCTGCTGCTGCTGTTGGTTATTGTTGCTGCTGCTGCTACTTCTGCTGTTGTTGATTATTGCTGCTGTTATTGCTGTTGGTTATTGCTGCTGCTGCTGTAGTTATTTCTGCTGACGTTATTGCTACTGCTGGTGGCTGTTGCTGCTGATGTTATTGCTGCTTCTGTTGGTTATTGCTGCTTCTGTTGGTTATTGCTGCTTCTGTTGGTTATTGCGGTTGCTGTTGGTTATTGCTGCTGCTGTTGGTTATTGCTGCTGCTGCTGTTGGTTATTGCTGCTGCTGCTGTTAGTTATTGCTGCTGCTGTACAATATAGCGTACATGGATTACTCATAGCAGATCTATACAGGTGGATCTGGGGAAGGTGGATGGTTTCTGAAAGCATGTTGCAACTGCTAACAGTAAATGCTGACCAGTATTTAAAGGTTGAGCAGTGAGCTCATTGGCTGCTGATACAGCAGGAACCAAATAGTTGTGCCCTATAGAGAATAATGTGATTGCAAACAGATTGAGTAAGGACCCAAATATCTGCCGTATTTTTATTAAACAGTCATTTTGTCCTTGCTTTAATTAAGGTCAGATTATTTAGCTTCTTAAGAAGCCAACCAGTTTTTTCAACCCTTTTTTTGGTAGAAAAAGATTGTGAAACTTTCTCTGAGACATTTCTTTTATTAATTTTTATTAAGCAAGTGATCATCTTGAGCAGGACAGACCCACACATACTGTACACACACACACACACTCTTCTGTTGTTGGCCTCTTTTTCACTACAGAACTCTGATATTTCATGGGAATGATGTCACACGTTTCCTCCTGCCCAGATCAATGACCACATTTTCCCTTTTCGTGATCCAAGCATGTTTCTCCTCTCTCTGCCTCACGTCTTGTGCTTTGGATCTACAATACTCGTAATATATACTCGTAATATATACATGGTCATATTTATTAGACAACCAGATTAGAAAGCAAACTAGAAGAGAGGAGAGGAGAAATAATGTTCCAGCATTGCTCATGTATCAACATTGATAGAAATACAACATATGGCATGCACTGAGATCTCTGTAATTATTCAGGGGAACATTTTGCACCACATTTTGTTCTGTTGTTGTTGTCTGTACATAAAACACACATAAAATGTATCGCTGGCCGCAGAAAAACGGGGGCATTTCCTGTCTGAGCACAATATGTATTGTTTGACAGGAAATGTGGGAGATTGCGGTATTCCTGACAATAGGCAGCAGATTACGTCTTAAGGGGTCAGTAAACACGGTCCCTGTGTCTTTAAACAAACAAAAATATCAGTGGTTTCGTCAGATCCGCAATGGAATCTGTTTACAGTCTCTGTGTGTCCTACAGTAATATGTATGTGATTGTTCTGAATAATGTGTAAGAGATAATAAGAGAAATTGAGACTTTTATTCAGAAAGGATGCATTATATTGATCAAAAGTGACAGTAAAGACATGTATAATGTTACAAATGATTTCTACTTCTATGGATCTTTCTATTCATCAAAGAATCCAACACAATATTAGGAAGGTGGTCATAATGTTATGCCTGATCGGTGTATTTCAATATATTGCTGTTTTTACTGTATGTTTGATTACATAAATGCAGCCTTGGTGAGCCGAAGAGACTTTTTTTCAAAAACATTAAAAAACCTTACAGACACCAAACCTTTGAATGATTTCTGTAGTTTATACAGTCAATAATGCAAAATAAACCCCAGTGATTCAGCTCTGTCGTTAGTGCTGGTTTATTGATCTTCATATGCAAACCAACTGATCACATGTGAGCACATCAGCTCGCTTTCTGTTCAGCAGTGTTTTTCCTACAGCATAGAAACATTTAAATAATGTACACAGACACACCTGTGTGTACATGGACATACATGTCAATCATCAGAACAAAGACCAAAACCGGAATGTTTACACAGCTTTCCTGCTGTCCCCCTGCTGTGAAGATGAAATGTTTAAAATGGGCATTTTTATTTTATGCAAGCATTTTCTGTGCTGCTTTGGTTTGGTAGTGGAAATCAAATTGGTTGAAATTTAATAAGTGAAGGGTCAGGGATGTGTTCGGCTTTGTGAATGCTGTTTCTAATTGTGTACGAGCTTTCTGTGGAGTTCTGCTGATACTGGATCTGTTTTCACTCAACAGTATACAAGATCTGAAAATCAACCAGAACTTTAAAGTCAGCATGAAACAGAAGTATCGCTAGTCTTCTCTTCCCTATTCTGCTGTATACCCGGGTGAAACAGCTTCTCAAACAAGAACAAATGTAGGTGGGGCTTGATTTTGTCTGTGGGGAATTTATTGGATGGTTGTGGTTGGCTATTGGTGGATCTCATGTGAGTGACAGGTTGCCCCGCCCTCGTCATCAGAGAAGAGAAAAGGAAGATATTCTAATTCATGATTACCAGGAACATAAATTAAAAAATTATGTGCATGGATAAATCATTTATAATAGACTACATTTTGATTTCATGGTGACTTTAATCTAGAATCACATAAAGTATGTCATTTCTAAACATAATACACACATTAACAGAAGCACATTAGCAATAATGTATGTCAATCTCAGTTTGGATCTGATGTTTGCACACACACTGCATCAATTAGATATATTTATGTCACATGTAGCATTTAGTTACTTCCTGTTATTAGCATGTCAGCAAAGAGTGATTGACATTGTGCCTGTTAACTTCAAGATGTTCATCTCGCTCTCTCTTCAGTATTTGTAGTCTCATTTCCTCTGGCCGGTTCTGGTTTGAGTTCCAGATGTGTTCAGTGCATCTGTGGAGGGAGGGGGGTGTGCGATTATGTAACAGCCATGTGACGTTAGGTCTACACGTCTGCTGTCCGTCTGTCTTTTCTTATGCTATATGTCAAGCACCAGTTTCCCACCAAAGCACTTTGACTTTAAGGACGCCTGACGGTTGTGTTGTGTGTGTGCCTGCTTGTGTTCAGGAACTGAAACGTGGCTCTAAATTGGGCTGGATTTTCAGTTTTCAAGCGCCACGGCACATTTTTAAAAACTGGAGCTAAAGTTTAACAAACCCAGGAAACCTGTTATCCATCAAGTACATGATGGAAGGGAGTAAAAGATGAAGGGTAATTTCTTCTCTTTTGAGCACTTAGGATTTGAGTTTGTGTGATAAAAAAAAAGTTAAAGTCGGCATGAAACAGAAGTTGAGCTAGTATTTTCTTCCCTATTGTGCCGTATATCAGTGTGAAACGGCTTCTGGAACAAGAACAAATGGGCGTGCCCCGCCCTCGTCATCAGAGAAGAGAAGAGATGTCACTGCAAGAGGGAGGGGAAGTTATTCTGATTCAAGATTATGAGGAACGTTAATAAAAAAAAAAAAAATTATGTTTTCATGTTTTTTATGTTTTAAGCTTATTTCTGTAGCTTAAAATCCTTAAGTAAAGATGATCTTATCTTAATATATTTATAATTTCTAAAAAAAAATATTATTTTATTTGTATTATTATATAAATAAAAACCAACGATTTTGCTATATATAAATTAAATTATTGTAATTTATTAGTATTAAATAATATATGAATAACATTAATGTATTATTAGTATATTATAAATAAATATTATTTTATTTATTTATAGATATTTATAAATTATACTGAAGGCTAATTTTACTCTGTTTAGAACTACTGACATATGCAAATAATAAAATTTGCCATTAATTAATCAACCTGACAAATAAATCGATCAACCATAACTATCAAGTAAGGCACAATTGTTATCATTTTTGAAAACAAAATCAACAATTGATAACCATCGTTATCCTTAAAGTGTTAGATTCAAACTTTTTTTCAAACTATTTACTGTGTCTGAATGTAAGGATGTGTATATGGTCTGGTGGCCATATGCTGAGCATGTGCTCTTCTCCTCCACCCTGCTGACTAATTATGAATCTGTAAACACACCTGATTAAAATCATCTTCTCTGTAAGTAACGTTGATGGATGTCCACACCTCATCCCCTCCCATTCCAAACGTGACCTTCATGCAGTAAACACATTAATACTGTTAAAGTGTTAACCTTCAGCATCTGGCTATATACTCTTTCATGATACAGTGTCACGACTTTAACAAATCAACAGCATTTTGACTACTGAAAAATTCTCCTTATATAACACAGGGCATTTGAGCTCATTATATCCCAGAAAACACCCCTCTGGGTGTGAGACGGGACCAGAATGAAGGGTTCTTGTGTTCACAGGAGCAAGTATGGACACTGTTACCTAAAAAAATTCAAATAGCTTCAGAAAACCAAACTCTGAGTCATAAAAACTCAACACCCTCTCCTCAGGCAACAGAAAACACACAGGGCTAAAGAAGGTGTAGAAATCAAGCCAAAAGCGCAGCAATCAATCCAACACTCATTTGTTCCCGTACAAAAGTGAAGGACAAGCATCAGTTTCATGACCCACTTCACACAGGTTTGTGTCTGTACGTTTGCATTTATCACTTTAAGCATAAATATATGTAAAAGCGTGAATGTAAAATCATTTGTTGTTGCATTTCCACCAGAGGCCTGCAAGTGTCAGTAGTCTTGTGTTACACTTTCAACTGTTTCAGTCACCTGGGCTGTGTGTGTGTACCTTGTTTGGCTATACTTGTGAGGGGCCAAATGTCCTCACTTATATAGTAAAATATTATGACAACTCACTAGTGAGGACATTTGATTGGTCCTCACTAGTTATAAATCGGCCAAAACATGTTTTTATTGTTTTGCACATGTTTCTGGGATGGGTAGGTTTAGGGATAAGGATTGGGTTAGGGGATAGAAAATATCATTAACCTGATATAAAATCAATGGAAGTCTATGCAATGTCCTCACTAATATAGTGAAACAAACGTGTGTGTGTGTGTGTGTGTTAGACCATCGGAATGAGGACACAAAGAATAAAGTGAGGACGTTTTGAGCGGCCCTCACTTTCTGAGAGCTTTTAAAGGCCTGGTTGAGGGTCAAGACCTGGTTTTAAGGTCTTAACTCCATTACTTGAGAAGTAAAAGTACTACTGGTCAAATATAACTCTGTTACCAGTGAAAGTTGTAAAAACAGATTTTTTACTCTAGTAAAAGTACAGAAGTACTTGCTTTTAAAAAAAAATTTAATTGAGATTTATACATCATCTGAAAGCTGAATAAATAAGTTTTCCATTGATGTATGGTTTGTTAGGATAGGACAATATTTGGAATTTGAAAATCTGAGGGTGCAAAAAAATCTAAATATTGAGAAAATCGCCTTCAAAGTTGTCCAAATGAAGTCCTTAGCCATGCATATTACTACTAAAAATAATTTTTTGTTATATTTACGGTAGGAAATGTACAAAATATCTTCATGGTCTTACTTAATATCCTAATGATTTTTGGCATAAAAGAAAAATTGATCATTTTGACCCATACAATGTATTGTTGGCTATTGCCACAAATATACCTGTGCGAATTATGACTGGTTTTGTGGTCCAGGGTCACATATTATTGTTGTATTGTTGTATGAATGCACGCTGTGCCATCATGGTGGTTTAAGCCAGTCATGCTCCATCTGACATGCATACGACTACCTTAAACTCATTTAAATACTTGTTTTAAAGTTACAAAGCTGCTGTCACTTTAAGGCCGAATGCACGGATCCAATACACATCCAATATTCTCCCAACTGTTTACGTTCACTTAAGACAATCAACTGTGTTTACGTGAATACTTGCCAAAAATGACATTTTGACATCATTTTGTGTGTATTGGTCTGTTCAAGTGCAAAAAGATGAAAAAGAGAGCTCTCTTCAGTACTTGTGCTCTGCAATCTGAGAGCATATGTCTACTTTTCTGACATTTTAGAACGTTTTATGAGACATGCAGCAAGTGTATGACATCAGCTTTGACTGGATCTCTTACTAAATTGTCCCTCCCTAACATTTTTATTCGTTGGTGAAAATTTCAATAGAAATTTCAATCGTTTTTGTCATTCAAAACTGAAAAAAGTAACCCTAAAAGACTAATCTAAATCTTGATCTAAAAGACGATTTCCATTTCAAGCTTTCACCAGAAATTACATACCTCAATATGCTTCTACAGGATGGACGGCGAGTTTTTGAAGGCTGTGATATGGTTTGTTTTAGGCAAACAAAGCAAACATTTAAAACTGAAACATTATTTCTAAGTATGGCCACGCGCATGGTGCCGAGCAACCGCCACCTTCTATTTAGCCATCAGCTGTTCAGTGTTCAAAAAATGAATGCTGGGAAATCATTGAACTTCAAGAGTGATTACTGAGGCTGAATACAGTAATCCCAAACACGCTTTAAAAAAGAAATCCACTTAATTTCAAAGTGGCTACATAGAAACGACTTTGAGGACCTTGATAGAAATGTAGTGGAGTGAAAACTGAAAAGTACGACATTTGTCTTTCAAATGTAGTGAAGTTAAAGTCAAAAGTTTCCAGAAAAAAATATTACTCAAGTAAAGTAAAGATACTCAAAACGTGTACTTAAGTACTCAAGTAAATGTACTTTGTTACTGTCCATCTCTGGTTTTAGGGATCAGGTTATAATTAGGTTAAGGGTCGGTTTAGGGTAAGGGTTCGGGTTAGGCACTTAGTTGAGATGGGTAGGGTTAGGGTAAGGAGCTAGAGATTGCATCGTGCCAATGAATGTCCTCACAAAGATAGATGTGTGTGTAGGTGTGTGTGTGTGCGTGATGGGTAGGTTTAGTGGTAGGGTTAGTGTGTGTGTGTGTGTGTGTGTGTGTGTGTGTGTGTGTGTATTTACTAGGGGTTGTGTAGCATGTAAAGTCATATGTAATCAGTCCAGAGGGTCCAGTGGTCTCTTTGTGGGAGTCTGGATATCTGTGGCCCTATTTCCTCTCCTCCTCCACAAAACCTCCCCTCCATTCAAATCTTCTTTAAAAAATACCCTGCAGGCCTCTCTGCAACAGATGTGTGTTTTCAGTACATGACAGACGGATGTTTCTCTATTCAGAGAACTCACCGCTCAGCATTCTTGTGAAGTTTCACAGTTCATGATGACATAACCAAACACAACACATGTGCTGTAAACTGCAGCGTTCCCATCACTGACTGCAAACAGAAACAGCTCTTTAAAATGTTCCAGAAGGGTTCATTTGACTCCAAATGTAGTACCTGAGATGGGAGAGAGATTCAAGAAGAACATATGAACAGATGTGTGTCTGTATTTGTACGAATTTATCAAATTGCTGACAGCCCGTACGAGTTTCACATAACACACGAGCAAGCAAACTCAAGGTCCTTCACCTGGGTTTCACTGATACCTGAAAAAAATGATACCGACACTGATACCTTTTTTTTGCATATAACATCTTGTTCCAAAAGCATGTTGGACATAACACCGATCAGGCATAACATTATGAGCATCTTCCTAATATTGTGTTTTTGCAGCCCTGACCTGTCGAGGCATGGACTCCACTAGACCCCTGAAGGTGTGCTGTGGTATCTGGCACCAAGATGTTAGCAGCAGATCCTTTAAGTCCTGTAAGTTGCGAGGTGGGGCCTCCATGGATCGGACTTGTTTGTTCAGCACATCCCACAGATGCTCGATTGGATTGAGATCTTGGGAATTTGGAGGCCAAGTCAACACCTTGGCCATCAGACCAGGCCACCTTCTTCCATTGCTCCGTGGTCCAGTTCTGATGTTCACGTGCCACTGTTGGTGCTTTCTGCGGTGAACAGGGGTCAGCATGGGCACCCTGACTGGTCTGTGGCTATGCAGCCCCATACGCAACAAACTGCGATGCACTGTGTATTCTGACACCTTTCTATCAGAACCAGCATTAACTTCTTGAGCAATTTGAGCTACAGTGCTCGTCTGTTTGATCAGACCCATAGACTGTAAAAAAATATGGACGACGCACATTCACTCTCTTCCGTAAGTTAAGACCCCACAAGAGCTGCAGTTTTGGAGATGCTCTGACCCAGTCGTCTAGCCATCACAATTTGGCCCTTGTCAAACTCGCTCAAATCCTTACGCTTGCCCATTTTTCCTGCTTCTAACACATCAACTTTGAGGACAAAATGTTCACTTGCTGCCTAATATATCCCACCCACTAACAGGTGCTGTGATGAAGAGATAATCAGTGTTATTCACTTCACCACGGTCATAATGTTATGCCTGATCGGTGTATATTACAGTAAAAAAAAAAAAAAGACAGATTTTTAAGATCAATTTAGTGTACATTTAAAGGGAGTAAAACAAATACTAACATAATGTATAGTTTTAAATAGTATATTGTTATTAAATAAATACAAAATAATTATTATTAATTAATATTTAAAAGAATATTTTAAATGTATTATGAATATTAATATAATAATTATAAATATATATTTAATAATAAACCTCATCATTCATCATAAAAGTAATATTAAGAAAAATGTACATAGATTGTATTATTGTAATTCAGTGTAAATTTAAAGGGAGTACAGCAAATACTAACATGATGCATAAATACTTTTAAATAGTATATGATTGTTATTAAATAAATAATAACTATTATAATGATTAGTAATTCATTATTTTAAAAATAATATATTAAATGTATTGTATATATACACTCACCTAAAGGATTATTAGGAACACCTGTTCAATTTCTCATTAATGCAATTATCTAATCAACCAATCACATGGCAGTTGCTTCAATGCATTTAGGGGTGTGGTCCTGGTCAAGACAATCTCCTGAACTCCAAACTGAATGTCAGAATGGGAAAGAAAGGTGATTTAAGCTATTTTGAGCGTGGCATGGTTGTTGGTGCCAGACGGGCCGGTCTGAGTATTTCACAATCTGCTCAGTTACTGGGATTTTCACGCACAACCATTTCTAGAGTTTACAAAGAATGGTGTGAAAATGGAAAAACATCCAGTATGCGGCAGTCCTGTGGGCGAAAATGCCTTGTTGATGCTAGAGGTCAGAGGAGAATGGGCCGACTGATTCAAGCTGATAGAAGAGCAACTTTGACTGAAATAACCACTCGTTACAACCGAGGTATGCAGCAAAGCATTTGTGAAGCCACAACACGCACAACCTTGAGGCGGATGGGCTACAACAGCAGAAGACCCCACCGGGTACCACTCATCTCCACTACAAATAGGAAAAAGAGGCTACAATTTGCACGAGCTCACCAAAATTGGACAGTTGAAGACTGGAAAAATGTTGCCTGGTCTGATGAGTCTCGATTTCTGTTGAGACATTCAGATGGTAGAGTCAGAATTTGGCGTAAACAGAATGAGAACATGGATCCATCATGCCTTGTTACCACTGTGCAGGCTGGTGGTGGTGGTGTAATGGTGTGGGGGATGTTTTCTTGGCACACTTTAGGCCCCTTAGTGCCAATTGGGCATCGTTTAAATGCCACGGCCTACCTGAGCATTGTTTCTGACCATGTCCATCCCTTTATGACCACCATGTACCCATCCTCTGATGGCTACTTCCAGCAGGATAATGCACCATGTCACAAAGCTCGAATCATTTCAAATTGGTTTCTTGAACATGACAATGAGTTCACTGTACTAAAATGGCCCCCACAGTCACCAGATCTCAACCCAATAGAGCATCTTTGGGATGTGGTGGAACGGGAGCTTCGTGCCCTGGATGTGTATCCCACAAATCTCCATCAACTGCAAGATGCTATCCTATCAATATGGGCCAACATTTCTAAAGAATGCTTTCAGCACCTTGTTGAATCAATGCCACGTAGAATTAAGGCAGTTCTGAAGGCGAAAGGGGGTCAAACACAGTATTAGTATGGTGTTCCTAATAATCCTTTAGGTGAGTGTGTATATATATATATATATATTAATATTAATATAATAATATATACATTGTAATTTAATAATAAACATAATTCATCACAGTATTATTAGTATTACAGTAAAAAATTGTACATAGATTTTTTATATTAATTAATCCAGTGTGAATTAAATTTAAAGGGAGTACAGCAAATACTAACATAAATAAGTAAATAAATAAATAAATATTATAATTAATATGATGTGTGTATATATATATATATATATATATATTGAACATCATAATCCATCATATTATTATCAATTTATTAATAATAAAAACAACCATTATGGTAATATTATTACATTTATATATTTTTGGCATTTAATGAGAATTTTTTTGAATGCATCTAGGGGAAAAATGTGCTTAATTGTCATGAAAATAATGTATTAATGGTCTGAAATATAGGAGGTGAAGTGATTGGGGTAGTTTTATAGGTAAACACTGCATGAGCTCACGCTTCAGATCAGATGTGACGTCACCCGGAGGGCATTACATAATGCTGTGACCGGTCCGAGGCTAAGCAGAGCAGATGGAGTTTGGACACCATCAGTGCAGGACACGCGCTCGCGGCTGTCACTGAAAAGAGGCGTTACGCGCGCGTCAGCGGACTGGAGTTTCTGGATCTCACACTGACTTTGTGTTTTCCCTTTTCCACAGCATTTGCTCCTGGAGCCTGGCGTTTCCTTCCAAGACTTTGGACTTTATTTGCATCAGTCGAGCTGTGATTTGTGTTTCCAGTCCATTCGTCCGTTTGGAGCTGAAACATGAGCGCGAGTGGAAACGCGATGGCGATGTTCGGGATGCGTTTAGCGGACGATCAGATTAAAGTTCTGGAGGAGAATTTCACGAAGGTCAGCAAACATCCCGACGAAACCACGCTGATGCTGATCGCGGCGGAGTGCGGACTGAGCGAGGAGGAGACAGCGGTGAGTTTATCAGCAGATCCTCATCTACAATGCCATCGACCGACGCGACAAACGAGAACGAGTGAAAGCCGCGTGACGCGTCTTTCTGATTGGTCGAATTGGAGCGCTCGCGTTTTGTTGTGTCGTTTTTAACGCAGAAAATCTGTAGTCTAGAAATAAATGATAACTATTATAATTATCAATTAATATGTGAATAATAATAATAATATATTATATATAAATATTAATATAATAATAAATATATAAATATCAATATAGTAATAAACATCATTATTAATCATACTATTATTAAAATGATTTCTATTGATAATAACAACCATTATTATTATTATATTTATATATTTTTGGCATACTAAGAATTAGACTTTTGCATCATGGGGGAAATGTGTTTAATTGTCATGAAAATAATGTTATCTATCTATCTATCTATAGGATTAGTATCTTGATCATAAGCGCGTGCCTCTAGTTTTAATAATGTCATTTAATTGAATAATGTCTTTAATATTAGAGATATTTCTTTGAATAATTGAATGTAGTCATAATTATCTTAATAAAAGCAAACTTAATAATAATTACCTACCCTTGGCAATATGATAGACCATTGTACCGTGCATTTAAATCTCAATGTAATTACACGTTTAAAATAAAACTTGGTGCATGTCCAAAAATACAGTAATACTATGCTACGTTTTTGCTCAGTTTAGTTCAAACAACATATGGTTTGACATGTGGCTTATGAGCCTTTATTGCACAACAGTCTGCCGGACTTTATTTGATCATGGAAAGTTTATGATAAATGTTAAAGTAAATGTTGAATAATACCTACCTAACACCTCCGGACAGGTGTTCTTCATTTTGCGACTCAATTTTGACAGGTCGAGTCCCTCTGGAGGTTAAAACTCTTAATTGCTCATGAATCAACCCTTCTGGGGTGTGAGCTTACTAGTTTTCAGTTAACACACAAGATATTTCACCACTAAGCCACATTACCATGATGCAAGCTTCTCTTGTGCATTGTCTTCATTCCTGTTTTGCTGTCAGCAGCTCAAAATAACACACTGACAGCATTAAAAGCCGAAGGGGTTGTGCTCGTGTCAATGGAGCACCGCTGACACTGACCATAAACAAAGTGTTGGAGCACAATAGGCGACCCGGAGTGCCTCCGGACGCACCTTCCCTCTTACGGATAGGGTCGACATGTTCAAACACATTGTGTCTGGTTTCTAAATGCACTCACTCAAATGACAAACCCACACAGGAGTCGTGATGTAATGGACAAGTTAGTAGTGCTGTAATGTGTCTACTTATCTAATAGATATTTCAGAGCCTGTGAGCAACACTTCCAGCGCTGACAGCATGAAGTTTGGCAGAATTTTACTGGAAACACATTCCATCATGAGGCTGGTCTGTTTCTGTCACTATGATTGTGAAAACCGTGTGCATTTAGACAAAATGTGAAAACGCCTTTGTGATAAATCATCACACACAATAGAACAGGCTTAGTGATTCAGGGGTGTGTGAATGTATACAGTCACTTAAATACTTAAATGTTCTCTCGCTAAAACATGCCCACTACCATTCAGAAATTAGTTTGAAAGAAATGAGTACTTTTATTCGTTAAGGAAGCATCAAATTGATCAAAAGTGACAGTAAAGACATTTATAATGTTACAAAAGATTCCATTTAAAAAATAGAAAGAATCCTGAAAAAACATGTATCACAGTTTCCACAAAAATATGACTGTTTTCAACACTGATAATAATCATAAATGTTTCTCGAGCATCATATGAGAATGATTTCTGAAGGGTCATGTGACACTGAAGACTGGAGTAATGATGATAAATTCAGCTTTGATCACAGGAATAAATTACACTTTACTATATATTCACATAGAAAACATTTTTTTTAAATTGTAATAGAATGTGTGAAATGTGCAAAATTTGCAGCATGAAATATTCAATCTCATTCATGTAGCTTAGTACAGTCCCTCCTCTATGGCTTTATTTCTTAGGCAAATATGACCCGGGGAAAACTGGTTTGAATAACAAACTCTGTCCTGGCTCGGGGCGAAATGATATCACCTCTTTGCATTAGAAGACTAAAACGCAAAAGGTGCGGTATGAGGAACAGGTATACACCTCTCTTTCTCTCTCTACTGTAAACCGGTCATGCCTGCTCACTGTGTTGGGTATTAACACAGGCACTGTGTGTACATATGAATGTGAGGGTTTGCTTGTGATGGGTGCGGGTGGATACTGTGAGCTAAAGTGTTTGGCTTCAAGTCAAACGCTGCACATGCTACCCTGAAACCCACAGTGCTGTGAGGTGGAGATGAGCTGCGCTGCTTTATTTCAGCTGAAATGCAGTTCTCACTGTGTTTAAACCCTGTTTTCTTTTCTTCTGCTGAAAAACATTACAGAAGAGGCAGATTTTATATATGCTTTTTATACCCGGTCGTGGTTTGTTGTGTAAAGCACTGACAGTTTTGCAAGTGTGGTGCAATGCTAGTGTTAAAGATCACTGTACCTCAGTCAGAGCTGTTGTGCAACTGTCCGTTTCTATGAAAATCAGCTAATTTGGGATACTCTTAAGTGTGTGTTTGTAAAGCCTAAGTGAAAAGTTACTCAGTTTCACAAATCACATGTGTGGTATATGTCATGGAGTTATAAAACATCAAAGCACACAAGACTGGAGTAGCGAAATTCATCCATCTTGTTTACTCTTTCACTTCTTTACAATTCTTCTCATGAACACAACAACATGTTTGATAACTTCTGTTGAAACAGATAACAATGAAAACCACTCAAATGTTGTTCAGAAAACATAAAAAAGCTACAAATAATATAATTATGGAAGCTTGTTTCCACCATGGATAAAAAAAAAGGTAATTGCAACTTTTTCACAATTCTGACTTTTTTTCTCATAATTCTGAGTTTATCTCTTAATCTTGATTAAAAAAAACTTGGTTTTGACAAAAAAGTTGCATTTTGAGAAATAAAATCAGAATCGTGTGATATAAAGTCAGAATTGCGAGATATAAAGTCAGAATTGTGAGTTATAAAGTCAGAATTGCAAGTTATAAAGTCAGAATTGTGAGATATAAAGCCAGAATTGAGAGATATAAAGTCAGAATTGCGAGATATAAAGCCAGAATTGAGAGATATAAAGTCAGAATTGCGAGATATAAAGTCAGAATTGTGAGATATAAAGTCAGAATTGTGATATAAAGTCAGAATTGAGATATAAAGTCAGAATTGCGAGATATAAAGTCAGAATTGTGATATAAAGTCAGAATTGAGAGATATAAAGTCAGAATTGAGAGAGTTAAGTCAGAATTGAGAGAGTTAAGTCAGAATTGAGAGAGTTAAGTCAGAATTGAGAGATATAAAGTCAGAATTGAGAGGTATAAAGTCAGAATTGTGTGATATAAAGTCAGAATTGCGAGTTATAAAGTCAGAATTGCGAGTTATAAAGTCAGAATTGAGAGTTATAAAGTCAGAATTGTGTGATATAAAGTCCGAATTGCGAGTTATAAAGTCAGAATTGAGAGATATAAAGTCAGAATTGAGAGAGTTAAGTCAGAATTGCGAGATATAAAGTCAGAATTGCGAGTTATAAAGTCAGAATTGTGTGATATAAAGTCAGAATTGCGAGTTATAAAGTCAGAATTGCGAGTTATAAAGTCAGAATTGAGAGTTATAAAGTCAGAATTGTGTGATATAAAGTCAGAATTGCGAGATATAAAGTCAGAATTGAGAGATATAAAGTCAGAATTGAGAGATATAAAGTCAGAATTGAGAGATATAAAGTCAGAATTGCGAGTTATAAAGTCAGAATTGTGTGATATAAAGTCAGAATTGAGAGTTATAAAGTCAGAATTGAGAGATATAAAGTCAGAATTGAGAGAGTTAAGTCAGAATTGAGAGATATAAAGTCAGAATTGTAAGTTATAAAGTCAGAATTGAGAGGTATAAAGTCAGAATTTAGAGAGTTAAGTCAGAATTGAGAGATATAAAGTCAGAATTGTGTGATCTAAAGTCAGAATTGCGAGTTATAAAGTCAGAATTGCGAGATATAAAGTCAGAATTGCGAGTTATAAAGTCAGAATTGAGAGATATAAAGTCAGAATTGAGAGATATAAAGTCAGAATTGAGAGGTATGAAGTCAGAATTGTGATATAAAGTCAGAATTGCGAGATAAAAAAGTCAGAATTGTGATATGAAGTCAGAATTGTGAGATATAAAGTCAGAATTGCGAGATATAAAGTCAGAATTGAGAGATATAAAGTCAGAATTGTGAGATATAAAGTCAGAATTGTGAGATATAAAGTCAGAATTGAGAGATATAAAGTCAGAATTGAGAGATATAAAGTCAGAATTGTGATATAAAGTCAGAATTGAGAGATATAAAGTCAGAATTGTGTGATATAAAGTCAGAATTGAGAGATATAAAGTCAGAATTGTGTGATATAAAGTCAGAATTGCGAGTTATAAAGTCAGAATTGAGAGGTATAAAGTCAGAATTGTGATATAAAGTCAGAATTGAGAAATATAAAGTCAGAATTGAGATATAAAGTCAGAATTGCGAGATATAAAGTCAGAATTGTGATATAAAGTCAGAATTGAGAGATATAAAGTCAGAATTGTGAGATATAAAGTCAGAATTGCGAGTTATAAAGTCAGAATTGTGTGATATAAAGTCAGAATTGCGAGTTATAAAGTCAGAATTGAGAGGTATAAAGTCAGAATTGTGATATAAAGTCAGAATTGTGAGATATAAAGTCAGAATTGTGATATAAAGTCAGAATTGCGAGATATAAAGTCAGAATTGTGATATAAAGTCAGAATTGAGAGATATAAAGTCAGAATTTAGAGATATAAAGTCAGAATTGTGAGATATAAAGTCAGAATTGTGAGATATAAAGTCAGAATTGAGAGATATAGTCAGAATTGCGAGATATAAAGTCAGAATTGTGAGATATAAAGTCAGAATTGAGAGATATAGTCAGAATTGCGAGCTATAAAGTCAGAATTGAGAGATATAAAGTCAGAATTGTGTGATATAAAGTCAGATTTGCGAGTTATAAAGTCAGAATTGAGAGATATAAACTCAGAATTGCGAGAAATAAAGTCAGAATTGAGAGATATAAAGTCAGAATTGCGAGATATAAAGTCAGAATTGCGAGATATAAAGTCAGAATTGTGTGATATAAAGTCAGAGTTGAGAGATATAAAGTCAGAATTGCGAGATATAAAGTCAGAATTGCGAGATATAAAGTCAGAATTGTGTGATATAAAGTCAGAATTGTGAGTTATAAAGTCAGAATTGAGAGATATAAAGTCAGAATTGAGAGATATAAAGTCAAAATTGCGAGATATAAAGTCAGAATTGTGATATAAAGTCAGAATTGCGAGATATAAAGTCAGAATTGTGTGATATAAAGTCAGAATTGTGTGATCTGAAGTCAGAATTGCGAGTTATAAAGTCAGAATTGTGTGATATAAAGTCAGAATTGAGAGATATAAAGTCAGAATTGTGAGATATAAAGTCAGAATTGTGAGATATAAAGTCAGAATTGAGAGATATAAAGTCAGAATTGTGAGATATAAAGTCAGAATTGTGAGATATAAAGTCAGAATTGCGAGATATAAAATCAGAATTGAGAGATATAAACTCAGAATTGTGTGATATAAAATCAGAATTGCGAGTTATAAAGTCAGAATTGCGAGTTATAAAGTCAGAATTGAGAGATATAAAGTCAGAATTGCGAGATATAAAGTCAGAATTGTGTGATATAAAGTCAGAATTGTGTGATATAAAGTCAGAATTGCGAGATATAAAGTCAGAATTGCGAGATATAAAGTCAGAATTGTGTGATATAAAGTCAGAATTGCGAGTTATAAAGTCAGAATTGAGAGATATAAAGTCAGAATTGTGTGATATAAAGTCAGAATTGCGAGATATAAAGTCAGAATTGCGAGATATAAAATCAGAATTGAGAGATATAAAGTCAGAATTGTGTGATATAAAGTCAGAATTGAGAGATATAAAGTCAGAATTGTGTGATATAAAGTCAGAATTGTGTGATATAAAGTCAGAATTACGAGTTATAAAGTCAGAATTGAGAGATATAAAGTCAGAATTGTGTGATATAAAGTCAGAATTGTGTGATCTAAAGTCAGAATTGTGTGATCTAAAGTCAGAATTGAGAGATATAAAGTCAGAATTTTGAGATATAAAGTCAGAATTGTGTGATATAAAGTCAGAATTGTGTGATATAAAGTCAGAATTGCGAGATATAAAGTCAGAATTGCGAGATATAAAATCAGAATTGAGAGATATAAAGTCAGAATTGTGTGATATAAAGTCAGAATTGCGAGTTATAAAGTCAGAATTGAGAGATATAAAGTCAGAATTGTGTGATATAAAGTCAGAATTGAGAGATATAAAGTCAGAATTGTGTGATATAAAGTCAGAATTGTGTGATATAAAGTCAGAATTGTGTGATATAAAGTCAGAATTGAGAGATATAAAGTCAGAATTGTGTGATATAAAGTCAGAATTGCGAGTTATAAAGTCAGAATTGAGAGATATAAAGTCAGAATTGCGAGATATAAAGTCAGAATTGTGTGATATAAAGTCAGAATTGCGAGTTATAGTCAGAATTGAGAGATATAAAGTCAGAATTGTGTGATATAAAGTCAGAATTGAGAGATATAAAGTCAGAATTGTGTGATATAAAGTCAGAATTGTGTGATCTAAAGTCAGAATTGTGTGATCTAAAGTCAGAATTGAGAGATATAAAGTCAGAATTTTGAGATATAAAGTCAGAATTGTGTGATATAAAGTCAGAATTGTGTGATATAAAGTCAGAATTGAGAGATATAAAGTCAGAATTGTGTGATATAAAGTCAGAATTGTGTGATCTAAAGTCAGAATTGTGTGATCTAAAGTCAGAATTGAGAGATATAAAGTCAGAATTTTGAGATATAAAGTCAGAATTGTGTGATATAAAGTCAGAATTGTGTGATATAAAGTCAGAATTGTGAGATATAAAGTCAGAATTGCGAGATATAAAGTCAGAATTGCGAGATATAAACTCAGAATTGCGAGATATAAAGTCAGAATTGTGTGATATAAAGTCAGAATTGAGAGATATAAAGTCAGAATTTTGAGATATAAAGTCAGAATTGTGTGATATAAAGTCAGAATTGCGAGATATAAAGTCAGAATTGCGAGATATAAAGTCAGAATTGCGAGATATAAAGTCAGAATTGCGAGATATAAACTCAGAATTGCGAGATATAAAGTCAGAATTGTGTGATATAAAGTCAGAATTGAGAGATATAAAGTCAGAATTGAGAGATATAAAGTCAGAATTGAGAGATATAAAGTCAGAATTGCGAGATATAAAGTCAGAATTGTGTGATATAAAGTCAGAATTGCGAGATATTAAGTCAGAATTGTGTGATATAAAGTCAGAATTGCGAGAT
Source organism: Rhinogobio ventralis (assembly GCA_039654625.1). NCBI lineage: Eukaryota > Metazoa > Chordata > Actinopteri > Cypriniformes > Gobionidae > Rhinogobio > Rhinogobio ventralis. Next base: position 4,828,254 of record CM077198.1, read on the forward strand.
ATAAAGTCAGAATTGCGAGATATAAACTCAGAATTGTGAGATATAAAGTCAGAATTGTGAGATATAAAGTCAGAATTGAGAGATATAAAGTCAGAATTGTGTGATATAAAGTCAGAATTGAGAGATATAAAGTCAGAATTGAGAGATATAAAGTCAGAATTGTGTGATATAAAGTCAGAATTGAGAGATATAAAGTCAGAATTGCGAGATATAAAGTCAGAATTGTGTGATATAAAGTCAGAATTGCGAGTTATAAAGTCAGAATTGAGAGATATAAAGTCAGAATTGTGTGATATAAAGTCAGAATTGCGAGATATAAAGTCAGAATTGCGAGATATAAAATCAGAATTGTGATATAAAGTCAGAATTGTGATATAAAGTCAGAATTGCGAGATATACAGTCAGAATTGAGAGATATAAAGTCAGAATTGAGAGATATAAAATCAGAATTGAGAGATATAAAGTCAGAATTGTGATATAAAGTCAGAATTGTGATATAAAGTCAGAATTGTGATATAAAGTCAGAATTGCGAGATATAAAGTAAATGTTATTATGTGAAGGAAACAAGCTTCCATAGGTAATTCTGTACTCTGTAAGATGTTTTAGATGATCTCCTAATGTCTCTCTCTTTCCTGTAGAAATGGTTCAGGATGCGAAACGCTCAGTGGAGGAAAGCAGAAGGCCTTCCTGCTGAACTGGGATCAGTGAAGGACTGAGGAAAGATCTTCTTCATTCTTCGTTTTCTTTTTCTCTCTTTGCTCCAGACCTGGAGACCTGAAGTTGTATTTTTTTGTAAATTATTTTATCTAAGTTGTAATCTTTTGCTCAAAGCATAGTGTATGTATGCCATGTATTTTTATTGCCTTAATAACTATCAAATGTACGTAAATAAACTAATGTAAGCATCTGTATATAAAGAATTACATCTGTATTTTCAGGGTTTTATTTTATGTTGAATGATTATTGTAGAGCTTGTTTGCTTTTCCATTAGGAGGATCATCATGGATCAGAGAAAGTCACACTTTATCTTTATATTTATCTATAAACATAAAAAAAATAACAAACAAGATCTCTGTAATATCTCAATTGTTTGTCCTAAAATGAGATTAAATGGAGAGCAAATGAGCATGTCTTCTGCTTCTCAGATTTTTCTCCTGCAAACACAGATCACAGTAATCCCACATTTGTCTCCACTAGAGGTCCAGAAGAAATCTCAACATCTCAGATTCTGCTCAGATAGTAAATATCAAAGTCTGCAATCAAAAGTTAAAGATGTCAGTATCAACAAAAAAAAAATCACATCAACTTAATAAATTCTTTATGTATGACAATTGCTTTGTTTATCTGTTACTTCAAGAAGAATCATGTCAGCTGACACCATGAGAGTTTCATGATCTATGAAAGAGCAACATCTGAGCATACAGTTTTTCTCTGGGAACTCATTCTGAAACAAAAAATGAAAAAGGTAATTGCGACTTTATATCTCGCAATTCTGACTTTATATCTCGCAATTCTGACTTTATATCTCGCAATTCTGACTTTATATCTCGCAATTCTAACTTTATATCTCGCAATTCTGACTTTATATCTCGCAATTCTGACTTTATATCTCAATTCTGACTTTATATCACACAATTCTGACTTTATAACTCGCAATTCTGACTTTATATCTCGCAATTCTGACTTTAGATCACACAATTCTGACTTTATAACTCGCAATTCTGACTTTATAACTCGCAAGTCTGAGTTTATATCTCGCAATTCTGACTTTATATCTCGCAATTCTGACTTTATCTCTCAATTCTGACTTTATATCACACAATTCTGACTTTATAACTCGCAATTCTGACTTTATATCTCGCAATTCTGACTTTATATCTCGCAATTCTGACTTTAGATCACACAATTCTGACTTTATAACTCGCAATTCTGACTTTATAACTCGTAATTCTGACTTTATATCTCTCAATTCTGACTTTAGATCACACAATTCTGACTTTATAACTCGCAATTCTGACTTTATATCACGCAATTCTGACTTTATAACTCGCAATTCTGACTTTATATCTCACAATTCTGATTTTATAACTCGCAATTCTGACTTTATATCACGCAATTCTGACTTTATATCTCGCAATTCTGACTTTATATCACGCAATTCTGACTTTATATCTCGCAATTCTGACTTTAGATCACACAATTCTGACTTTATATCTCGCAATTCTGACTTTATATCTCACAATTCTGACTTTATAACTCGCAATTCTGACTTTATATCACGCAATTCTGACTTTATATCTCGCAATTCTGACTTTAGATCACACAATTCTGACTTTATATCACGCAATTCTGACTTTATATCTCGCAATTCTGACTTTATATCACGCAATTCTGACCTTATATCTCGCAATTCTGACTTTATAACTCGCAATTCTGATTTTATAACTCGCAATTCTGACTTTATATCTCTCAATTCTGATTTTATAACTCGCAATTCTGACTTTATATCTCGCAATTCTGACTTTATATCTCACAATTCTGATTTTATAACTCGCAATTCTGACTTTATATCACGCAATTCTGACCTTATATCTCGCAATTCTGACCTTATATCTCGCAATTCTGACTTTATATCTCACAATTCTGATTTTATAACTCGCAATTCTGACTTTATATCACGCAATTCTGACTTTATATCTCGCAATTCTGACTTTAGATCACACAATTCTGACTTTATAACTCGCAATTCTGACTTTATATCTCGCAATTCTGACTTTAGATCACACAATTCTGACTTTATAACTCGCAATTCTGACTTTATATCTCGCAATTCTGACTTTAGATCACACAATTCTGACTTTATAACTCGCAATTCTGACTTTATATCTCGCAATTCTGACTTTATATCTCGCAATTCTGACTTTATATCTCGCAATTCTGACTTTATATCTCGCAATTCTGACTTTATATCTCTCAATTCTGACTTTATAACTCGCAATTCTGACTTTATAACTCGCAATTCTGACTTTATATCACGCAATTCTGACTTTATATCACGCAATTCTGACTTTATATCTCGCAATTCTGACTTTATATCACGCAATTCTGACTTTATATCTCGCAATTCTGACTTTATAACTCGCAATTCTGACTTTATATCTCACAATTTTGATTTTATAACTCGCAATTCTGACTTTATATCACACAATTCTGACTTTATAACTCGCAATTCTGACTTTATATCTCGCAATTCTGACTTTATATCTCGCAATTCTGACTTTAGATCACACAATTCTGACTTTATAACTCGCAATTCTGACTTTATAACTCGTAATTCTGACTTTATAACTCGCAATTCTGACTTTAGATCACACAATTCTGACTTTATAACTCGCAATTCTGACTTTATATCACGCAATTCTGACTTTATAACTCGCAATTCTGACTTTATATCTCACAATTCTGATTTTATAACTCGCAATTCTGACTTTATATCACGCAATTCTGACTTTATATCTCGCAATTCTGACTTTAGATCACACAATTCTGACTTTATAACTCGCAATTCTGACTTTATAACTCGTAATTCTGACTTTATATCTCGCAATTCTGACTTTATATCTCGCAATTCTGACTTTATATCTCACAATTCTGATTTTATAACTCGCAATTCTGACTTTATATCACGCAATTCTGACTTTATATCTCGCAATTCTGACTTTAGATCACACAATTCTGACTTTAAAACTCGCAATTCTGACTTTATATCTCGCAATTCTGACTTTATATCACGCAGTTCTGACTTTATATCACGCAATTCTGACTTTATATCTCGCAATTCTGACTTTATATCACATAATTCTGACTTTATAACTCGCAATTCTGACTTTATAACTCGCAATTCTGGCTTTATATCACGCAATTCTGACTTTATAACTCGCAATTCTGACTTTATATCTTGCAATTCTGACTTTATATCACGCAATTCTGACTTTATAACTCGCAATTCTGACTTTATATCTCGCAATTCTTACTTTATATCTCGCAATTCTGACTTTATAACTCGCAATTCTGACTTTATATCTCGCAATTCTGACTTTATATCTCGCAATTCTGACTTTATATCTCGCAATTCTAACTTTATATCTCGCAATTCTGACTTTATATCTCTCAATTCTGACTTTATATCTCGCAATTCTGACTTTATATCTCGCAATTCTGACTTTAGATCTCTCAATTCTGACTTTATATCTCGCAATTCTGACTTTATATCTCGCAATTCTGACTTTATATCTCGCAATTCTGACTTTATATCACGCAATTCTGACTTTAGATCTCGCAATTCTGACTTTATATCTCGCAATTCTGATTTTATATCTCGCAATTCTGACTTTGTATCACGCAATTCTGACTTTATAACTCGCAATTCTGACTTTAGATCTCGCAATTCTGACTTTATATCACGCAATTCTGACTTTATAACTCGCAATTCTGACTTTATATCTCGCAATTCTGACTTTATATCACGCAATTCTGACTTTATATCTCGCAATTCTGACTTTAGATCACGCAATTCTGACTTTATAACTCGCAATTCTGACTTTATATCTCGCAATTCTGACTTTAGATCTCGCAATTCTGACTTTATATCTTGCAATTCTGACTTTAGATCTCGCAATTCTGACTTTAGATCACACAATTCTGACTTTATAACTCGCAATTCTGACTTTAGATCTCGCAATTCTGACTTTATATCACGCAATTCTGACTTTATAACTCGCAATTCTGACTTTATATCTCGCAATTCTGACTTTATATCACGCAATTCTGACTTTATATCTCGCAATTCTGACTTTAGATCACGCAATTCTGACTTTATAACTCGCAATTCTGACTTTATATCACGCAATTCTGACTTTATATCTCGCAATTCTGACTTTAGATCACACAATTCTGACTTTAAAACTCGCAATTCTGACTTTATATCTCGCAATTCTGACTTGATATCACGCAGTTCTGACTTTATATCACGCAATTCTGACTTTATATCTCGCAATTCTGACTTTATATCACATAATTCTGACTTTATAACTCGCAATTCTGACTTTATAACTCGCAATTCTGGCTTTATATCACGCAATTCTGACTTTATAACTCGCAATTCTGACTTTATATCTTGCAATTCTGACTTTATATCACGCAATTCTGACTTTATAACTCGCAATTCTGACTTTATATCTCGCAATTCTGACTTTAGATCTCGCAATTCTTACTTTATATCTCGCAATTCTGACTTTATAACTCGCAATTCTGACTTTATATCTCGCAATTCTGACTTTATATCTCGCAATTCTGACTTTATATCTCGCAATTCTAACTTTATATCTCGCAATTCTGACTTTATATCTCTCAATTCTGACTTTATATCTCGCAATTCTGACTTTATATCTCGCAATTCTGACTTTATATCTCGCAATTCTAACTTTATATCTTTCAATTCTGACTTTAGATCTCTCAATTCTGACTTTATATCTCGCAATTCTGACTTTATATCTCGCAATTCTGACTTTATATCTCGCAATTCTGACTTTATATCACGCAATTCTGACTTTAGATCTCGCAATTCTGACTTTATATCTCGCAATTCTGATTTTATATCTCGCAATTCTGACTTTGTATCACGCAATTCTGACTTTATAACTCGCAATTCTGACTTTAGATCTCGCAATTCTGACTTTATATCACGCAATTCTGACTTTATAACTCGCAATTCTGACTTTATACCTCGCAATTCTGACTTTATATCACGCAATTCTGACTTTATATCTCTCAATTCTGACTTTATATCTTGCAATTCTAACTTTATAACTCGCAATTCTGTCTTTATATCTCTCAATTCTGACTTTATATCTCGCAATTCTTACTTTATATCACACAATTCTGACTTTATATCACGCAATTCTGACTTTATATCACGCAATTCTGACTTTAGATCTCTCAATTCTGACTTTAGACCACGCAATTCTGACTTTAGATCTCTCAATTCTGACTTTAGATCTCGCAATTCTGACTTTAGATCTCTCAATTCTGACTTTATATCACGCAATTCTGACTTTATAACTCGCAATTCTGACTTTATATCTCGCAATTCTGACTTTATATCTCTCAATTCTGACTTTATATCTCACAATTCTGACTTTATATCTCACAATTCTGACTTTATCTCTCAATTCTGACTTTACATCTCGCATTTTCTGACTTTACATCTCGCAATTGTGAGTTTATATCACTGAAAAGTCAGAATTGTAAGATGTAAACTCACATTTGTGAGGTAAAAAATTGCAATTATCATTTAAAATGTTTTATTCTTAACAAGCTTCCATAGAAAACACCAACTGAGAGAGAGCAAAAGAGGTTTTAAAATAAAATCCTGATGAAAAGGATGGTGAGAGAATCAACTAAACAACAGAATCCATGTGGAAAACAGTGAAAATAGTGAGAAACCCCTTGCCAACCAAATGCTGATGGCAGAGTTTCATAAAATATTTAAGTCTTTAAACTAAGCAAAGGATGGGCAGACAAGGCCGCTTTTGAATAAGCTGACTGCAGTGGTGTGTGTGTGTGAGTGTGTGTGTGTGTTGAGCAGTGGAGTGTGAAAAAACATCCCACACCCTCTACGGAAAAACAAACATGTTTATTTGACTGCAGCACAGATGCTGCCCTGAACACGAAGCAAGATTTTTAGAGAATACTGCCACAGCAACATCCTGGGAGATATTAAAATAATATGGTTCGGAACTGATACAAAATATGAAACTGTCAAGCATTATAAGAGATTTTGGTAAATAAAATAAAAATGCATTTAAAAGCAACATAAAGACAAGAGAGCGAAGTAATGCAATCTGTCTGCATCACGCTGTACTGCATACCACTCCTACAAGTTACAGCTCCCACAAAGACACAAGTGAAAGTTTGTTTGTAAGGCTAACTTATATTGCTTTCTAATCTTATGAAGTATGAAATAACAACAGTTTGTAAAATATACAAGAAATTATACAGTCAAATACAGACCTATGGTAATTATAGCTAAAAACCTACTACCCCACAAACCCTAAACCTTACACTAACCCTACCCATTCAATAAAATAAAAAAATACTATAGAGTTTCATAATTAAAATACTTTAAAAACTGAGGAAAAACTAAAAGGATGACTAACTGCGTTAGCTGAATATGATCAGTATGCCTTATCACTAGATGGCGATAGCAAAGCTTAAAAAAGCAAGGAAAGCGATTTTTGAAGGCAGCATAGATGTACCCTTCACTGCCTTTGATATCCCACAATCCTATGCGTTCCATTCAGTGACAGTTGAGCTAGAAAAAGAAAGATGGCATCTGAAAGTTGTGATTGCTGATCATTCTGTGTGTAAATGTAAATTTTTTACCAACTTTTTCCACTTCTGATGTCATTTTATAGCGAGAAATTACTACTGTTGTAATTAAATATTTGTTTAGTTCTCACCAAATCTTGCTTTATTTTGCTGTAGATCAATACGCTGCCTCAGAAGTGTGTGATGTCACCGTCAGCTGGAGTGACTGCGGTTACGCGCACTGAGTGGCAAAAAGACTGAGCGGTAGCATTGGTTTACAGCGTGAATGCCGCGAAAAAAACACACTAAACCAGGCCCGGGGCCAGAGGAGGGGTCGGGGGAGCCTTGTCCACGGACCCTATGGACATCCCAGTGCCCCCCTCCAGACCGAGGGAGACAGACTTGATAATAGCGTGTAATAGCGTGCAGCCGTCTGCTGCTTCTGCTACTGATTGCTTTTAGAGGGAAAAGCTGCCAATAACTGCTGGTCTAGGATCTGTAATCCTCTGTAAGAATTTGTAATAATAGCATATTATTAGCGAAAAAGAGTTGGCAAAAGATCAAGTGCGTATCTGTATTTGCACTCGTCAAAATAATAATCAAGTAAAAAGGACCTTATACCTGTATGATATTACACTGTACCCACATTGGACCAGCGGTTTGGAAAATGGATGGATAGATGATTCAGCTGTGGCGCCATCTTCTGGTCAGATGCGGGAATTCACGCACGACAGTCACAGTGCATTATGGGTATTCTCTAGCTGTTGAGTACAGTACATCAGTTGTACACTTGTTATTGCAGTGCATTGTGGGCAATGTTGGGGAAAGTTACTTTGAAAAGTAATGCATTACAATATTGCGTTACTCCCTTAAAAAGTAACTAATTGCGTTATTTAGTTACTTTTTAAGAAAAGTAATGTTACACATTACTTTTGCATTACTTTTTCTCACCTGGGCTGGGCTTGTTTGTTTTTTGTTTTTTATAACAAAAAAGTTATATTTTTGTGCAAATGTAAAGACCCTTTCACACCAAAATTGAAATAATAAGCCTCAGGCTGAGGTAAAAATGCTTTCAACTCTGCTGCCATTCTGGATAATAGAAGAATAGGACGCAGGAGGAAAAAGTTTAACACTTACTTCACCAATAAAAACAAAAAATCTAAAGTAATTTTTGCTCATGGTTTAACTGAGTCTTCGAAGGTCAGCAGCAAGACATTGGTCAATAAAGTGAGATTAAATGCACAAAAATATTTGTTTTATTTAATATTTAATTATTGGAGGTTTGCATAGTATTCTGATTTTGCATTTGACTGATTTTTTTGTACAAGTGAGATTAGTAAATGCTCACATTTAGTCTAGAACTACAATAACCATCATGTTTACACACAACCTCTGCACTTACTCCCGATTTTTCTCAACATGGGGACAAGAGAGGTGTCAGTCAAATAAATGTGAAAAAGTAACTTGTGTTACTTTTTTGAAAAAGTAACTCCGATATTTTGTTGTAAATGTTAAAAGTAATGCGTTACTTTACTAGTTACATGAAAAAGTAATCTGATTAAGTAACTCAAGTTACTTGTAATGTGTTACCCCCAACACTGATTGTGGGATTAAATGAGTGCACTCGATAACCTCCACTATGGTTTCGGACACCACTACAAATGGCTGCCCCCTCAAATAGTGCCCTACTTAAGGGTATGGGAGCGATTTCGGACACAGCCTTGGAGAATGCAGTCAGAGAATTGACCACTCTGTCATTGGTTGATTGCACTAGTCTCCGCCCACTCCTGCACAAATCAGAACACTTGAGCCCTCGTCCATCTCAGCTGCACTGGTGTAGAGAAGCTTGAAAGGCTCTTGCGGTGATCAGCGTGTCATTAAGGTGGCCAGATCATTGGCTAACCATGGCGATATTATTTCTCTTGACTCTCTTCGTCTGTTTTCCTCCCTACGGTATGGTAACATATAGTTTCCTCCTTTGATCTCCCACATCTTCTGTGGGTTTTGTTGTTGTTGGGTTTTATTGGTTTGGACCTCTGTTTGGGCTATTTTCTGTTTTGTTTCCCATTTTCTTTGGAGTTTTTCTCCAGTTAATTTTAGTTTCTTGCCCAACCTGTTGAAACAACCAAAGTGCTTGTTGCAAAACCAACCACCTGGTTAGTGAAAATGCAGTTTTACAATCAATTCCTCATGGATAAAATCTATCCTGCCCTATATTTTGTTCCTCATTTGATATATTTTACAGAAGTAAAAGAAGTTGCAAACAACCTATCAAGTTAATAAAAAAAAAACACACAGAATCACAATATTTATTTTTATTTTAAGCAAGATTGCATCTGATGAAATGCCTCCCCATTTGGTCCCTAATGTGATTTACACACAAATGTTTTACCCCTGAGTCCGTCTGACTCGGTTCTGTTTGATGAGTTAATACAGTGAGAGGAACTAGATCTTTTTACTGAGTCTGAATGGCTGACGGAGAGCCATGGCATTGTCTGTTACCACGACAACTCGACAGACACAAGTGGAATCTGTCAACCACGAGGAGGATCATGGGAATAGGAAAGACTGAGAGAACAGCAGGAAGAGAGAGAGAAATGAGAAGGAAAACTGGAATGATTTGAGGTCCACCTGGCTCTTGCAGTGACATGATCAACTGGATAGTGTCCAAACTTTGAGTTGCAACTACTTTTCAATTATTCAATTAAACAATCACAAAGGAGCATAATCCCTGGTAAATTAAATATATTTATTGGTTGTTAACAGTAAATACAATATAACACAAAACAAAGCCACTGCACTTTAGATTAAACACACAGGAAAAAAAACAAAAAAAAACTATTTTTAACTAAACAGTTGTAATAACCACAAGGCATTTCTGCCCGTCGCACCTCCACCGGTGCCAATGGGCCAGCCACAAGGTCATACACATATATACACACACACCGATCAGGCATAACATTATGACCATAATGCCATCATCATGGCACCTGTTAGTGGGTGGGATATATTAGGCAGCAAGTGAACATTTTGTCCTCAAAGTTGATGTGTTAGAAGCAGGAAAAATGGGCAAGCGTAAGGATTTGAGCGAGTTTGACAAGGGCCAAATTGTGATGGCTAGACGACTGGGTCGGAGCATCTCCAAAACTGCAGCTCTTGTGGGGTGTTCCCGGTCTGCAGTGATCAGTATCTATCAAAAGTGCTCCAAGGAAGGAACAGTGGAGAACCGGCGACAGGGTCATGGGCGGCCAAGGCTCAGTGATGCACTTCGGGAGCGAAGGCTGGCCCGTGTGATCTGATCAAACAGACGAGCTACTGTAGCTCAAATTGCTCAAGAAGTTAATGCTAATACTTTTAAGCTGGCTATTATTAAACCACTTATTAAAAAATGCAACTTGATCCTACAGAATTAGTCAACTACAGGCCAATCTCAAAGCTACCCTTTCTGTCAAATATACTAGAAAAGGCAGTGTCATGTCAAGTCAAGTCAACTTTATTTATATAGCGCTTTTTACAATGCCGATTGTTTCAAAGCAGCTTCACAGTGTTAAACAGGAAAATAATGCAACAGAATTTGATTCGGCTGTACAGCCGCTCTGGAGAAAACGGTGATGTCATCAGCTCATTTCAATTATCATATAGTGCAGGCACATCAGTAATATAGTTGAATATTTTGTGTCCCCAACTGAGCAAGCCAAAAGCCAAAGGCGACAGTGGCAAGGAACCAAAACTCCTTCAGGGGCCAGAATGGAGAAAAAAAACCTTGGGAGAAACCAGGCTCAGTCGAACAAACTGTGTATGATTATGATTCTGGCAACATTACAGATCAGAAGTCATATTAGATCGAAAGATTATTCGAAAGATCGGAGTCGTCACGCCGGAGACGGGTTTAATGAGGATGTCGTGTCGATGCCGCATTAAATGATTGTACTATAATTACATAAAATGATTGATCATGCTGCTACTATTGGTTGCTACAGTGGTTGAGGGCGGTCATTTTGCGTTGACATGCTCTTAAGAATAGTCTTAAGCTTTGACTTGTCAAAAAAATCTTAGTAAAAAGTAGGACTTGAGTATGAGACTTTTATAAAGAAGCTAAAAGCAACTTTCAGTAAAGTCTAAGACTGATTCTTAAGTGCTGACTGAGGTGGCACTTAAGTGTTGCAAACTAAGGACTACAATGATGTCAACCTCAACCACTGAATCAGCCAATAGTGAGGCTGCAAGGGTGAAGTCACAGCAGCATGACACCAATCATTTTATGTAATTACAGTACAATCATTTAATTAGGACACTGAAACTTTAATATTTAAATTTATTTGAAAAAAAATTAATTGTGCAAAATTATCATGAATTAGTATTGATGCTGTGGGATCCTTTTCTATTGATATACGATTTTCTACGCCATAGAGTAGTGGCCAAAAGTAATCTTCACTCTTTATTCAAATATTATAAAAAAATGTGTTAAAGATTTTGTAAGAATGTTACGTAGTTGTGATTGGAATCAATTGTTTTATTTGTGATAACCTGTGAGCTTTTTTGTTTTTGTAAAAAACAAAACTGTATTTTGCCAAATTATTTAGTCAGATATACCTACACTAAGTTTAGTGTTTTGTTCTTCCCTTATATTTTAAAACATTTAAATATATAAGTATAAAAATATTGTCCTCATTGTCCATTGACGGTTTAAGTGAATTTGTAGGGTCTTTTTAAAAAAAACTCCACACTCAAAACAAACCGAATATCTTGACGATCAAGCTTTTATCATATAAACTCCCTGTCATCATTTAACTCCAATACGTTATATTTTCCTTGGAAAGTGTGTGGTCTCCTCTCTGCTGCCATCTTAACTAGGTTAGGATACCTCTTAAGCTCTCTTAAATAATTTAGGAGCCGAGACCTAGTCTTAACACTTTATTAAAACTTTATGAATCAAATTTATTCTTAAGTCTAGGAATAAGATTAAAATTACATCATTCTTAGAATTTTGACACACTTAAGACTAAAATTTTGGCTTTATACAAACGGCCCCAGATCTCAATCAAATCGAGCATCTGTGGGATGTGCTGAACAAACAAGTCAGATCCATGGAGGCCCCACCTCGCAACTTACAGGACTTAAAGGATCTGCTGCTAACATCTTGGTGCCAGAGACCACAGCACACCTTCCTGGGTCTAGTGGAGTCCGTGCCTCGATGGGTCTTGATCGGTGTGTATATATATATATATATATATACACACACACACACACACTCATATATACATACAGTACATACTGTATACACACACACACTCATATACATACACACACAAACTTTTATGTTAGACGCGATATATATATATATATATATATATATATATTAATATATAATGGTTAATATTTTTGTGGAAACTGATACATTACTTTTTTCAAAGTTTAAAAGAACAGTATTTACTTTTTTTTGTAATATCATAAAAAAAAGTAAATTAAATGTGTCTTTTTCATAAAAGTATTTTTTTCCTTAAAAGGCAACAACACTGATCCACAGATGCTGATAATCAGAGATTATTTCGCAATGTTTTCCCAGAAAGCTTAATATTCAACAATATTATTGATCTGACAGTACTGACGCTGTTGTATGAGAACTGAATTGAGCTGGACAATGACATCATTTTTTGCAGAACTGCTTTATAGATGAAATGAACCAATTTAATAATTAATTACCTTTACAATGAACTGACTTCAGCTGAACTACAGCCCAAATGCGTCATTTTCCTGTTATCACTGTAAAGCTGCTCTGAAACAATCTGTATTGTATAAAGCGCTATAAAATAAAGGGTGACTTAACTTAAAAGCAATGGCTGGACAGAAAGTGCAGAAGAGATGGTCTGGAAACACTACAGCCATAAAACACACAGTCCTGTTTGAGAAGCCAGGCAGGTTTGGCAGCAGGATAAGAATAATATAGTACTTAAATTTCATTCAACAACAAAAAAAAACAAGTCTAGAGACCAAATCTGAGACCTTGATTAGAAAACCAGAGCGAAAGAAAGAACAAGAGACCATCACCAAACTCCTGATAGAAAAAAGAAAATGGTGAGAGAATGACAAAACATAGACACTTCAGATGATGAATGTGCAGGAAACCACAGCTCTGCGGTCTGTCTTTCTCTTGTTTTCTCAGGACTGCCATGTCGGTTCTCTGGGTGGGATGTAATCTTTAGAGAGGGCTTTAGGAGCAGATAAATCTCGGATCCGGGCACTCGCTGTGGCTTTTCTGGCTCCTCTAGACACCTGTAAGAGAAACCAAAGACACCTGAATCAACCCACCTTTGGGAATCCAGATGTATTTCATGTCGTACAACAAGAGTGACCAACAATTTATCTATTTTGAGTACTTTTGAAAATTTTCAAAATTAACAGAATTCAAATAATGAGTGAGTACTTCATAAAACCTTCTTCCATCCGTGTCTTTGGCTTGCACTAAATGACTATGGTAAGCGTATATTAATTATTTTTAATAAAATGAATATTTTCGCGATGGATTCCCTGGGAAACAGCATATTTTCATCATTCATGTCATGTCTATGTCATATCTGTAAATAAAATTAAACAATCCAGTGGAAGAAGCTTGAAGCCACAACAATTGAACCGAAAAGAGTTTGCAAGCAAAAAGAGAAAGCGACAGTATATCCGTAATAAAACATGAATCAACATAGTCTCTGCATAACATCACATATTACATTCACAGAATAATATTTATGTTGGTAACAATGCCAATCTCTAAACAAGTTAATACTTTGGTTTATTTGCCTATAAAGTGTTGCCAACTTTTGTAACAACATTTTAAAACAATTGATTTCAACAAACAACAACAGCATATAAGCTGCTTACCATCTCATAAGAGTTTTTATGTTAGTGACATTCACATTGATAAAGTGATCATCTGTAACCTTGAGCACAGCAGCGACTGTAAAGACTGGAGTAATGATGCTGAAAATTCAGCTTTGATCACAGGAATAAATTACATTTTACAATATATTCACATAGAAAACAGCTATTTTAAATTTAGTAGTAAAAAAGTATATATATATATACTTTTAAAAATATTTTTTAATACAAAAATAAAATAATTAAACATTAAAAAAATATATATGACATTTAAAAAAATCAGTGTCACTGTAACTCGTGTAATGACCAAAACAATGTTCTTCCACAAATCACATGTGATTTTATGCTTCAGCCACTAGAGGGCCAAAGGCTACATAGTGTAGCTTTCACAAATTCACTTTATTCTAAGGCTTTCTGAAATACTTGATTTAGGTTGGTCAATCTGTATACTTTACTGTAATTCTTGCTGTATTCCATGAACAATATTTCATTCAGAGCATATATATATACATATACAGCAGCACACTGTCTGTCTCTTACAGGTCGGATTGGACTCTCTGGTCGTCCGGGCTCATATAAGTGTCTGTTCTCTCTTAGTCTGGGCAGTGAGAGCTGCTCGAGTCTGGCCGTCATCTTGGCTGTCTGAGCTGCATATGAGATGAATGTCTGGACATTCTGGACACAAACACAAAAAACATATGTAAATGGCGCTTGACTGCAAAACTTGTTGTCACAATGAATTAAGCACCAGAACCAGTCCTTGGTGGGATTCAGCTGTAGGTTCTGACCTGTCTATTGCTGGTGAAGTTTGGGTGGTTGGTTTTAGGGTGGGCCAGATGGAGGATTCGAGGTGAGACCATCACGTTCCTCACACTGGGACTCGTGTGCCAGATGGGACAGTCATGCTCACACAGCAATGAGTGTGGAGAACTAGAGAAACACACACACATCAGAGCAAAAGATGCTGTTTTACACTACCTTTCAAAAGTTTGGGATCAGAAAGATTTTTTTTTCTTTTAAAGAAATAAGGGATGCATTAAATTGATCAAAAGTATCAAGTATCAACAGTATACACTCACCTAAAGGATTATTAGGAACACCATACTAATACTGTGTCTGACCCCCTTTCGCCTTCAGAACTGCCTTAATTCTATGTGGCATTGATTCAACAAGGTGCTGAAAGCATTCTTTAGAAATGTTGGCCCATATTGATAGGATAGCATCTTGCAGTTGATGGAGATTTGTGGGATGCACATCCAGGGCACGAAGCTCCCGTTCCACCACATCCCAAAGATGCTCTATTGGGTTGAGATCTGGTGACTGTGGGGGCCATTTTAGTACAGTGAACTCATTGTCATGTTCAAGAAACCAATTTGAAATGATTCGAGCTTTGTGACATGGTGCATTATCCTGCTGGAAGTAGCCATCAGAGGATGGGTACATGGTGGTCATAAAGGGATGGACATGGTCAGAAACAATGCTCAGGTAGGCCGTGGCATTTAAACGATGCCCAATTGGCACTAAGGGGCCTAAAGTGTGCCAAGAAAACATCCCCCACACCATTACACCACCACCACCAGCCTGCACAGTGGTAACAAGGCATGATGGATCCATGTTCTCATTCTGTTTATGCCAAATTCTGACTCTACCATCTGAATGTCTCAACAGACATTCGAGACTCATCAGACCAGGCAACATTTTTCCAGTCTTCAACTGTCCAATTTTGGTGAGCTCGTGCAAATTGTAGCCTCTTTTTCCTATTTGTAGTGGAGATGAGTGGTACCCGGTGGGGTCTTCTGCTGTTGTAGCCCATCCGCCTCAAGGTTGTGCGTGTTGTGGTTTCACAAATGCTTTGCTGCATACCTCGGTTGTAACGAGTGGTTATTTCAGTCAAAGTTGCTCTTCTATCAGCTTGAATCATTCGGCCCATTCTGGTTGTGCGTGAAAATCCCAGTAACTGAGCAGATTGTGAAATACTCAGACCGGCCCGTCTGGCACCAACAACCAACTGCCATGTGATTGGTTGATTAGATAATTGCATTAATGAGAAATTGAACAGGTGTTCCTAATAATCCTTTAGGTGAGTGTAGAAGACATTTATAATGTTACAAAAGATTTCTATTTCAAATAAATGCTGTTTATTTGCAATTTCTATTAAAAAAAGGTCCATCGTGGTTTTCACAAAAATATTAAACTCTTTTCAATATTGAGCATCAAATCATCATATGAGAATGATTTCTGAAGGATCATGTGACACTGAAGACTGGAGTAATGATGATAAATTCAGCTTTGATCACAGGAATATATCTTAAAATATATTCATATAGAAAACACTTATTTTAAATAAAAAATACAGTAAAATTGTGAAATATTATTATACAACTCGGAGCCACGTAAGTGGTAGGCCACGTAAAATTACAGAGCGGGGTCAGCGCATGCTGAGGTGCACAGTGCACAGAAGTCACCAACTTTCTGCAGAGTCAATAGCTACAGACCTCCAAACTTCAGTGGCCTTCAGATTAGCTCAAGAACAGTGTGTAGAGAGCTTCATGGAATGGGTTTCCATGGCCGAGCAGCTCATCCAAGTGCGCAAATGCGCTTCAAGAAGAATGGTCAGAAATTCCAATAAACACTCCTAAACCTTTCCAGAAGAGTTGAAGCTGTTATAGCTGCAAAGGGTGGGCCAACTCCATATTAAACCCTACGGATTAAGAATGGGATGTCATTAAAGTTCATGTGCATGTAAAGGCAGGCATCCCAAAACGTTTGGCAATATAGTGTACTATTATACTTTTTGTTAACATTTTGAATGACATTTTATTTTAATATTTTTTTTGTTTTAGTTTTAATTAATAATAATTCTATCACACACTTTCTTTTCATATAGCATCATGTCTGCAAACATCATCTGCTGCTGGTTTGATAAGAATCAGCTTTCTTCTGGTTTGCAGTGCACGTGTTCTTAAGATGTTACGTAACAAAAATCCACAGGTTGTAAAATAAATCGTTCAACTGAATCCAGAGATGAGCATGACAGATGATTTATTCACCACTAAATTCTGTCAAAATAAAAACGGCATGAAGTCTTCACAAACAAAATGAGATGACATCTGACACAATATGTGAGTCTTTAAAACAGTCTGGAGATTAAATTAGGCCCAGATCTGAGACTGTGATGTAAGATTAAAAAAAAGAAAGAAAGAAAGATTTCTGTGGTCAAACACAAACCTTGCCAGGGGTTACAGACCGGACAACTGTCTGACAGTATCTCTCTCTCTCTCTCTCTCTCACACACACACACACACATACACAGAGTAAATGCTACTAAAAAATAACAGATGTTGTACTGGCTTCCTCCTCAGCAGGAGCTAATTTTAATTCTGGAAAGATTTCATGAATCTGTGTGGGTCCAGGTTCTCTTACTTCACTTCCTGGGCGCTTCTGCCTCGGGTTTTGGGAGTTGCTAGACGGACGATGTTCTCGTACTGCACTGCATGAGAGGAAGGGTGGGAGATCTTCATCCTTCTGTCTTCTTCCTCTTTCCTGCAGGAAGATTGCAGAGGGAATGTCTGACATCCGAGAGAAAATCCGCCTTTTCAAATAAGACAATAGGACGTGCGTTACAGGATGCTTGCTAGGAACAAGTGAAGCTCTCCTAGAAAGGACTTCTATGCGGACAAAAAATTAAATGCCCCATTAAACATGAAAGTATTGTGTAATCATTTAAGACCGTTCTCTTTATTTAGAACCTTTTGGGCATAAATTGAGTCCTATATAAAACCCAACTCTTTTTTCTAAGATTGTAGGGTTTGGAAAGTGTTTATGCTAATCACACCCATATTTCTCAGTGTTGTCTTTGTCTTTCATATGAGCGATTTTTATGCTCTCTTGAGGGGAATGGGCTGGAAACGTTCTTGCCAGCTGGACTTATTTTCAGTTTATCCATTATCTCATAAAATCTCTCTGGCTTCAGACACAACCTGCTCATTCAGAGGACTGGGGCGGATGACCGGACCGCTGGGCACTTGGGCAGAGAAAGCGAGACATTTTAATGCAGTTTTCCCACGTAATATGAATGTGGAGTTTGTTGGGGTAAGAAAGAACAGTGCTTGTCTATAAACGTATCTTGGCAGTGCTAGAAAATACATACATAGTCACTTTTAATAGCATGCTTGATCAAAATATGACAGAGTTCGGTGTCAAGTACACATGTACAGTCTAAAGCAGGTGTTCAGCAGGGGGCCTCAATGTGACAGGGGGGTCCGTGGAAAAATCTAGGGAAAAACTGTAAAAAACAAATAAATAAATAAAAAATAGATTAAAACAAACAAGTGAAGCAATAAATTAGATGTAAATAAATAATGTGATTAAAATAAAATAAAAATATTAGCTACGTGTTAATCTATTAAATTATATTAAAATAAATAAAATAAACATTAATTCATATAAATAAATAAAAAAATTACATTAAAATGAAAATTTTCTGTATATAACTTGGGTGTTTATAAAAGACAGATGCCTTATAAATTTTAAGAGGGATGATCATACACTATATTGCCAAAAGTTTTGGGACGTCTGCCTTTACATGCACATGAACTTTAATGACATCCCATTCTTAATCCATAGGGTTTAATATGGAGTTGGCCCACCCTTTGCAGCTATAACAGCTTCAACTCTTCTGGGAAGGCTTTCCACAAGGTTTAGGAGTGTGTTTATGGGAATTTTTGATCATTCTTCTAGAAGTGCATTTGTGAGGTCAGGCACTGATGTTGGACAAGAAGGCCTGGCTCTCAGTCTCCGCTCTAATTCATCCCAAAGGTGTTCTATCAGGATTAGGGAAGGACTTTGTACAGGCCAGTCAAGATCCTCCACACCAAACTCTCTCATCCATGTCTTTATGGATCTTGCTTTGTGCACTGGTGCGCAGTCATGTTGAAACAGGAAGGGGCCATCCCCAAACTTTTTCCACAAAGTTGGGAGCATGACATTGTCCAAAATGTCTTGGTATGCTGAAGCATTAAGAGTTCCTTTCACTGGAACTAAGGTGCCAAGCCCAACCCCTGAAAAACAACCCCACACCATAATCCACCCTCCACCAAACTTTACACTTGGCACAATGCAGTCAGGCAAGTACCGTTCTCCTGGCAACCACCAAACCCAGACTCGTCCATGGGATTACCAGACAGAGAAGCGTGATTGGTCACTCCAGAGAACACGTCTCCACTGCTCTAGAGTCCAGTGGCGGCGTGCTTTACACCACTGCATCCCACGCTTCGCATTGCACTTGGTGATGTAAGGCTTGGATGCAGCTGCTCGGCCATGGAAACCCACTCCATGAAGCTCTTTACGCACTGTTCTTGAGCTAATCTGAAAGCCACACTAAGTTTGGACCTATTGACTCTGCAGAAAGTTGGTGACTTCTGCGCACTGTGGTCCTCAGCATGCACTGACCCCGCTCTGTTATTTTACGTGGCCTACCACTTCATGGCTGAGTTGCTGTTGTTCCCAATTGCTTCCACTTTGTTATAACACCACTAACAGTTGAGCGTGGAATATTTAGTAGTGAGGAAATTTCCCGAATGGACTTATTGCACAGGTGGCAACCTATCACGGTACCACGCTTGAGTTCACTGAGCTCCTGAGAGCGACCCATTCTTTCACAAATGTTTGTAGAAGCGTCTGCATGCCTAGTGCTTGATTTATACACCTGTGGCCATGGAGGGGTGTCCCAATACTTTTGGCAATATAGGTTATTTGGGGGTCTGTGGCATCTAAAAGATTGAAAACCCCTGGTCTAAAGCATCCAAAAATGAACAACAGGAAACGTGGATTGCTTTCTTCAACATTTCCACTAAATACTAGCTTACACTAGCAGTCGTCACATGCTTGTTTCTGAACACTGACCTCAAATTCTCATTCATTATTTACTTAAATGCTCCTTCTGTATGAGCTGAAGCAGCTAAACCTGAGCTCACACAACCGACTTCACTACTGATCAAACGTTTGGGGTCGGTAAGATTTTGAAAACATTTTAGAAAGACATCTTTTATGCTCACCAAGGCTGCATTTATTTGATCTAAAATAGTGAAATATTATTACAATTTAAAACAGCTGTTTTCTATGTGAATATACAGTAAAATGTATTTTATTCCTGTGATCAAAGCTGAATTTATCATCATTACTCCAGTCTTCAGTGTCACATGATCCTTCAGAAATCATTCTCATATGAGGATTTGCTGCACATTTATGAAATGTATCATGATTCATGATTCTTTGATGAATAGACAGTTCATAAGTAATGTTATAACATTTAACATTATAAATCTCTTTACTGGCACTTTCGCTCAATTTAATGCATCCTTGCTGAATAAAAGTATTCTTTTCTATTTTTAAAACCTCACTCGCTGTACCTGAGCTGAATCTGGAGGCAGAAGTCTTTCTTATGTTGGGCCAGAGCCTTTATTCTGGGGCTCGGGACGGCCCGCAGTGCTGAGCGGGACAGCGGCCGGATTGATTCCTGGTTTCCCCATGTCAGCGTCCTGAAGCCCAGAACACAAGCACAACAGACCGGCCATATGTCAGCTGGTTCAAGGGATGAAACAACTGCTTTGTGTCTGTATTTGGCCAGTGCGGAGTTTATTTGTACTCATAGTTGGTTACAAGGTACAAATCAAGTTAAAGTACATACAAAAAGTTTTTACCAAGGTGTTGTGGCCCAAACCGTCTTGGATGTTTTTGGTTGAGCTAGAAATGAAATCCTACAAGCAAACATTTTATCAATCCTCTTAAAAATATAAACTATAAGTGAATGAAAAACTAGATGTTATTCTGATATACATACCTATCCAAGTCTTACAGGAATTAAAAAAAAAAAAAAAAACATTAGCACATTTTTCAGTAAAAAAAATAAATAACAAGAGAGCATTTTTAGGTTTTGCTTTAAATTGCAGACTTTACCTGAGTCCATTCTGTCCAGGTACAGACCTCTCAGCACAAAGTAACCTGAAAGCTTACTGAACAGTCACAATAGAGACCGGATGTTGCCAAGGAAGCTGTTATTATGGCAACCGATGTCACATGATCAAAGATCAAAGTACCATTGGGGGATTCTGTTAGACTCATTTCTGTTACAAAAATGACAACCATATTCAGCCATTTCAATCAATATTTAATGGTTATCAAAAGACCAATCATAAAATATATCAAATCTTCACTTGATTTCTGACATTAAAAATCCAATTAAAGACAGAAAGGTCAAGTTACAAAATTAATATACAGACATTTGCAGTGTACACTATCATTACTGACAAGTCAGCGAGTCACATTATAAACCAATTAAAGCATCTGATCATCTAGCAAATACAAACACACACAGTCTTCATAAAAGAGATTTAGAAGATTCATAACATACTCAAACATCCCATAATACACAAATCACAACAGCAGCATCAATGCACTGAAAAACATTGTCATCTTTGGCATCTTTTTCAAAATGCTCTGTTTTCGTTCTCATTTTAAGCAATCATGATGTTTTAGTGTCATTAAAAGATTGGACTATTTCAACTATTCTCTCTTCTACTACAAAAACAGGCTGTTTGGTTGTCATTTGGTGAATGTAAAGCCCTGAATAAAGAAACTATTTGAAGACGCACAGTCGGTGGTCAGTTGTCTGCCATCATGTCTATGATGAGGTCACGGGCATCCTGCACACCAGCGTTGGCCACAGACTTTCCCTTCTTCACCTGAGTACCAATCATACTGAGCTGGTGGCCGTCGCCAACGTTCCCCAAATCCAGCGCCTCATACAGATCAGTGATGCCACGAGCCCCGGGCACGTCCTACGGGACAGAGAGAAGCACATGTGAAGATATTGGCACGGGGACCATGTTACCAACAGGCTATTAAAAAACATGTACTGATGAACTAGGCCAAAAAGACCAGTATTGTCTATGATAATATCGTAATTGTTGTTTGATAATATCAGCTTCCAATGATGTGTGACGTCATCGAATGTCGAAATTGTCTCCCAAAAGAAAGAACCGACTCTGAACCGCCTAAACGAGTCGTTTGTGTTTCGAATCTCACTGCATTACGGTTCTACGTCACTAGAAATTATATTTGCATAATGCTCGCCTATGTTGTACGTTGACCCGCCCTCAAACACGCCATTTTACTGACGACGGCTTCTCAAATCTCAGGATTCGCAAAACGCTTGCTCTTGAAAGATGGGACAGTGCTCAGTTTATTTGGACCAGCTGCTCTTCAGAATCACAACATGTAAGTATTTCTAGCTTTATATTGTGTACGTTTCCAGCTAACCGGCTAACTCACATTATTACGGTCTTACTGAAATACTTCTGCTCATCAGCTACGATTACCTAAATCTGTGTCTATTAATGCAGATTGTCCGTCACTCTTACTACTTTGAGTAAAGATAAAGGATGGAGCAAGGTTTGTTTTCCAAACTTTAATGTTACATCAGTCATTATGTAGTGCTCGGCTAACATATGCGCTGTTATTGATATAGTTCCCGCATGTGCACCGCAATTAATTAGAAATACACACATGGGTTTGTTGATGGACGCACACATGTTAATGCTTGTGAGGAATACAGTTGCAACATCTCATTATGTACCTCAAAATGAGCAGCATCACTGAGAAACATCCTGCTCAAGTCGTCCTTGTGATGGAGGTTCGGGTTGAATAACTAGTTCTTCCAATGTTTCATCATCGGACTCGCACTCGGATTGATATGGTAAAAATCGCCGCCATCGTTACAGTCTTTACAGTGTGTACTTTAAAAGCAGAGCTTTAAGAAGCGGAGCTGTCATTTATGGAAATGGCCGTTTTGTTTCCGACGTGCGCTGTAAGCGGTAGACCAATCACAACAGACTGGGCCGTCTGACCAATCAGAGCAGAGTAGCTCACGTAAAAGAGGGATTTAGAGAGACCGATTCATCCATCCAGTTGTTTGAGAATCATCGAACAATGTGGTAATGTGCAATGTATATTATGAGAAAATACGTTTTTTTTACCTTTGATGCATGTAAACCTGGAGACCTCCAAAACAAAATTAGGAACCTTTAAAATAGCATAATAGAGGCACTTTTAAAATTTGACGATATAGTTAAGCCATTTCACCCGAACAAGTGTGTTGTTTTTCCTGAATATCAGCACGACAACTATTTGTTTAATGACCATTTTGACAACCGATTGTTTAATGCAATACGGTTTTAAATTGTGCAAATAGAGAAGTCCATAGGCTTGTTCCAGTCTGGATATTCTTGATAGTACATCTAAAAACTGTGAAGATTGCGATTCAGATCGTGGATCGTGATTGTTTGTTATAAGATTGTGATATGAAATTTTGGGAAGCTCACCCACCCCTATAATGTTCAGTTTCTTGCACAGACTGATCGTTTCCCTTTATAAGACCTCAATGAATCATCAGGAGCTGCAGGTATTCATTTTGTTTTGCCTGTATATGTTTTTTTGACTCTCAAAGTGACAGTAACCATTGACTTGCATTATATGAAATCACCAAGGATCACGGTTTCAGCTAAAAGGTTTCTTTACTGTTCAAATAAAGAAAAAAAGTCACTTACATCTTGGATGGCCTGGGGGTGAGTAAATTTACAGCAAGTTTTCATTTTTTAAGCTCACCAGGGCCAGCGTCATGAGGGGACAAAAGGGAGCAATGCCCCCTCAGATCTGATTTGAGCCCTGATGAAAATCTCAGAAGCGAAGCCCAGGAGACTTGGACGTATCTTCAGCAGGATTCTTTATTGAGAACACGTGCTGTTGGTAGCAGCAGTCTATCGTGTCCACTAAGGCAGTGTACACTGTAGTTTATATAGATTTTAGGGGGCAGGGGAGACAAAGCAAATGGGTGACGACCTTAAACCAAGCATGCAAATTAAGTCTCCAGGTATAGGAACCCGCCACAGACTCTAGAGTATCACCAGTCCTAATCCAGTCAGCATAACTATTCAAAGAAATGGATAGGGGCTCCAAGACCCATTAAAGACAAAAGGTGAGATTCTCAGTAATCTGGCTTATTTCACTTATAATAAAGAGAACAAGAACTGGCAGAAACTTTGCTTAACAGAATCATTTATAGGATATCATCATCTTAACTTTAAATGCTAAATTCAATGTACTTCATCTTAGTTTTTCATGTTATGTTATGTCAGGACGGAGGATCAGCAGAGCTTAAACCGATTCTTAAATTTGTAATCCCACAGCTCCCTCAGTTTCAATTTGTCCCCCCTCCACCCCCAAAATGCGATTGATTTGAACCCTTCAACGTGTGCGATCACACCGGTGCGATTAGAACACGCGTCACCGATAATTCAAACGTGCTTTCACGCTTTGGCTGGCGTGGAGCTCAGACGAGCTCAGTCTGTTCATATAATCACAACTAGTCATTATTTTAGGCTTCAGATATTTAAATAAACCATAAATGTTGCCTGGCTATCACCAGACCAAGCTCAATTTAAGATTGAACATTGGTCTGGGGAGTCTGCTATGTATTTTCTACTGCACAAGAGGCGTGATAAACAAGCATAATTCAAATGACTCTGTACGCAACTGGATAGTCCTTCAACCAATCAGCCCACAAGAGGCGTGATCAACGAGCATAATTCAAATGACTCTGATTGGTTGAAGGACTATCCAATTGCGTACAGACCACAAGAGGCGTGATAAACAAGCATAATTCAAATGACTTTGTACGCAACTGGATAGTCCTTCAACCAATCAGCCCACAAGAGGCGTGATAAACAAGCATAATTCAAATGACTCTGATTGGTTGAAGGACTATCCAATTGCGTACAGACCACAAGAGGCGTGATAAACAAGCATAATTCAAATGACTCTGTACGCAACTGGATAGTCCTTCAACCAATCAGACCACAAGAGGCGTGATCAACGGGCAACGACCCATCGCTTCTCTATCCATCATGTTAAACCCGCCAATAGCGCGTCAGGTGGATAAGCCAGTCTGTGACTGGTTCCCGCAAAAGTGTAACAGTCTGGAAACCTGTACATTAATTTCTACTGCTTCTGAGTTGCAGGGTGAAATCAAATCGCCGGCAAATCAGGCTGGGTTTACCCAGTCTACCATAAAGTCTTTTTTTTATGTTTTTTAATTTTAAAATGTCTGTTAGATACAAATTCCATACACTGATGGAAGCTGCAATAGTAGTCCTTTTAATTATAATTTGAGTGTTTTAATCATATCAGTTTATATTCAAAAGTGTTTTATTCATATCAGATACACATCATGTAGGAAACTATAAAGTTTACTCAATTCTTCTCCCAGTTCACAGTAGGGATGGGCATTTCAAGCAAAAATAATATTTGATGATTGTTGGGAATTATTTGATTATTATTCCAAAATCGCAACTCCTCCCCCCGCATGCACGCATGTATAGGCTACACACACAAAAACAGAGAGAGAGGAAAAGAGACCATTCACGCTCTCAATCTGCATGATAACAAATGGTTTATTTCATTAGGGAATAGGCTATATTAACTCAATCCATATAATTATTGTAACATGCTGAAACACATGACTGTTATTTGACATCCATCGCCTCAAGTTACCATAACCGTTATATGCCACGCAAGTTACAGTGTGCATGTGAGACAATGTGTTCTTCTGTTGTCTCAGGGCATTTTTACACTGGCAGTTTAGTTCGAAATAGGGCACGGTTCGCATGAAAAATTGCTAATGTGAAAGCTGTCGTACGGAGCTTGGTGCGCACTGAGGTACCGAACCCGAGAACCCACAACCTGAGTTCGATTGCACTCGAACTGTGCCACGATTCACATGAATGTGAAAGCAACACTCAGGTGCACAGTTGTTCAGGAAGAAAAGTAACCAGCGCATGCGTTTTACCCGATTACAATGTCATTAGTTCAATAACATACATGAAAGGGATGATAGTGTTGATGATTTACCTTATATACGAGCGAGACTGCAGTGTATCAGGGCAGCAAATGATTCACGGTCTCCTCAAAAGAGTCTGTTTGCAAGCAGCAAAAGCCACCTTCAAGCAACACACATACGGTAAACATGCCTGTCATGATATGCCCATGCTATCATTCTATCATGCCCGTGCACGTTTGTAATGACGTAAGATGAACGCAGATGAACACAAATGCACCAGGGTTCAACAGAATCAAGTTAAGTGTGAAACCAGACCAAAGCTGCGGGGGCGCCGGGAAGAATCACGCTCGAACCGCAGCAAACGGTTTTATACTGGGCAAAACACATGCCCAGTATAAAACACCCTGAGAGTTGATTGACAGCTTTTAGGTGCATTATTGGCAGCTCCACCCTCTGGTTACATGAAGAGTCACCACCACATCAGCACCGAAAACATGGGGATTTTTTTTAGAATATATAACGATAAATCGCACAACCTATTCGATATTCTATAATTAAATCAACAAAACGAATATTCGAAAATCGTTCGAAGGCCACTTGCTTTTATATATTTCGAGAGAAATTAATGAATTTACGTGATGTAAATTCGACAGATTCTTCGAAATGTAGTGCAAACTAACATGGCAACGCCTGTCATGCATTAGATCAACTAACATAATCATTATGTTTAAATAATCAGAATACATCATATAGTTCATTACATAATTAACAAATGTGTGAATATTTAGAATAAAAGAGAAAAAAAACAAATACATCCGTCATACAGCGTTATTAGGGCATATTAGCGGCATTAGGGATGTAATGATTCACTCGGAGCCGGTTGAAAATCGATACAAATGTGTGGCCGGTTGATATGTTAAACGAATCGCAATACACGTTTTAAACAACAGGGACGCTGAAACCATATACTGTGACCTCGCTTTACAGGCACGACAGCAACGAGCAAGTTGTATCTAGCGTTATGGACTGTGCGTGCACACTGGCGCGAAGAAGAGTGAAATCAGCGAGTCGTTTGATTCAGTCATTGATTCATAGAAGTTGAGCACAAGCGCACCTGTGTGCATGCACCGTCAAACAGAAGCATGGCGACAGCAAGCACGAAGTTTACGTTTGCTGATGAAACTAGTATCGTGAATCGTATCGCATCGTGAGTTGAGTGAATCGTTACATCCCTAGTCGGCATGGAATTAAAACGCTCAAAAATAACGTTCTAAAGTAAAATAAAATCTCACGATGGGGGCTCAGCACATAGGTCTCTCTTCGCCCCACCCTCAGGGACTCAATGGCCCCCTCAAGAATTATGACTGCCCGGCCAGTCTGTGTGTCCTGGCACCGGCTCTGAAGCTCCCGTCTGAGCAGCCAGATGGTCCTGACACGCACTCGATCAGACAGTCTCACAGAGAGGATTACAGAGCGCGTGCACGACGACTCCTCACCTGTTTGTTGGCGAGCAGCACGAGAGGCAGGCAGGGGTCAACCGACAGGAGCTGGTGCAGGAGACGTTTAGCCAGAGGGAATCGCTCGGGGTCAGACGAGTCCACCACGAACACCATCACACGCGCTTTACCCAGATACATCCGCCAGTAATCACGCAGCTTCTCTGTGCCTCCAACTGCATGACAGACAAAAACATTACACACTTCACTTCAAGAGACCTTTGGATGTATGCATTCCCTGCAATTCAAACCCATATGATGTTGCAAGCCACAGGAATCACTATATTTACTCTCTAAGAACTCGATCTGAAGCTCTTCCTTGTTGATGGAGACGGCGTTGAAGCCCTGAGTGGGACACACATCTTGTTCCAGGCTGCCTGTGGCAAAACAGTGCAGTAAACTCGTCTTTCCTGCCCCGTCCAGACCCAAAACCAGCACCTGAGTACCTGCAGTCCGGGGCTGCACAACACAGAGAACAAATAAAACCACATTAGAACAGCATTCTCGGCTGCTTCACTGCAGGAATCACCGCATGATGGGAGAGCAAAGCTGCCTCACACAGGAACAGACGGATTATACTGGAACTAAACTAAATTAATACCAAACAATGCATGCACATTTATTTTAAGTGAGGTTTTTAATTAACTTTTAGGCAAAACTTTGAAATAATTAAAAGGTAACACTTTATTTTGCAATGTCCTTGTTTCATATGTTACATGTACTTACCATTGTAATAACAGTAAATTATGCATAATTACATGCAACTAACCCTCAACCAAACCCTAATCCTACCCTAACCCTATAGTAAGTACATGTAGTTAATTATTATTACTCAGTACTTAAATATAATTACACTGTAACAATGACACCTTAAAATAAAGTGTAACCAATTAAAATAACAATAATAATAATTTCATTATAATAACTTTCATGAAGAAGCATTACATAAACCTTGAAAGATCTGTAGCTCATTATTTTATTAAAACATGAATCAATGCTGTATGACATTTCTTAATATTTGGCATGTACTTTCAGCATCTGTTAAACAAGAAAATTATGTTAACAAATTATTATTAATATTTCTAAATATATGAATACAAGTTAGCATTTTAATAATACTATATGGGACTGTTTAAGCATCACACTAATGTTTATTAATGAACATTAACATTTAGGAAAATATGAATTAAAGATGCATGGTATTTTTAACTATTTGCCTACAATGTTAACAAATTACTATTAACCCTTCTAAAAATATGAATTTGCATAATATTATAGGCTATGGGATTATTTGCATGCACTGAAAGTATATTGTTAAGCATTACATATTCTGATAATGTTTATAAATTTATACTAACATTAGAGAAAATATTAAAGTTGGATGATGTTTTTAACTATTTGCATCTAACAATATAAATTACAATGTTAACAAATTAGTATTGATTTTTTTTTTTTTTTTTTTAAATATTAATCAAAGTTGCATGCACTGAAAGTATCTCATGTGTATATATATATATATATATATATATATATATATATATATGCATGATGTTTTTAACTATTTGCATCTACTTTAAGGATTTGTTATGCATTATTATAATAATAATAATAATAATAATAATAATATTTATGAGGATTTAGACTGTGTAGCATTAAACATTACAATAATACTTATAATGAGATATTATTGAGAATGATCAAAACAACTGTAAACTGGACTGTCATTTTATTTCTGCTGAGCGTTGCATTGAGGCCTCGCGTGCAACCAAAAGAGTCCAAGAGAATAAACTGGATCAAAACCAACAAACCTCTGATATTATAGGCGTTTTCTGTGCAGTTTCGGTCTTGGTCGCTTTATGCACGTGTTCTTTGTTGCTCTCGTTCTCCTCGTTCAGCTCGCCCTTCACTTCTTTCTTGTGTTCTCGTGTTTGATGCATTAGATAGCAGACAGCGCACGCGACTCCTCCTGTCAGCGCGAGCGCGGCGCCCACCATACCGATCTCGCGCGCACCGGGCATGTTTACGCGCAATTAAAGCCACCAAAATGAAATCAAGTTAAAACGTAAACAAATGAGATACTTTTTCACATGCACGCGGACATGATGCGCCACAGACAGGCCTCGGCGCGGCTCCACAAGTGGATTAGAAACTCTACAAGTGGGTATTTCCGGGGAGCTGAAACAGCGAGAGCGAGAAATAGAATTATTAGTGCAGTAGGAGATCAAATATGAGCGCTAAATGAAGTTAATTCGTCGTCCTTGCACAAACGGAAAAGGTGAAATTCGAGCTTTTGCGTTTCCTGGAGATCAACAACAAAAGCGCTGGTCTCGTGAGGTAATCGCAACAAACCGCGAGAGATTTTGATTTTAAGTGGCTCTGCAGGAAGTCAGCTGAGATAATCCCCTGAGATGAACTAACCTGCCGCCGAGAGGAAAGCTTTTTCATTAAAGGTGCACACTAGTAGTCGGTGACATGTTTGATCCAAGTAATGCGTGATCGTTCCGGCAGAGGGCGCTCGAATACACTGTGAATTAATGAATGCGCAGCAGCAGCGCCGCCTGCCGGTGAAATATAGAACTCACAGAGACGTCATCTGCTGTAGACTGATTTCGCTGTGAAAAAATGTTGGTAACTGTACACCGACAAGGCATAACATTATGAGCACCTTTCTAATATTGTATTGGTACCCCCTTTTTTGCAGCCCTGATGCATCGAGGCATGGACTCCACTAGACCCCTGAAGGTGTGCTGTGGTATCTGGCACCAAGATGTTAGCAGCAGATCCTTTAAGTCCTGTAAGTTGCGAGGTGGGGCCTCCATGGATCGGACTTGTTTGTTCAGCACATCCCACAGATGCTCGATTGGATTGAGATCTGGAGAATTTGGAGGCCAAGTCAACACCTCAAACTCGTTGTTGTGCTCCTTAAACCATTCCTGAACCATTTTTGCTTTGTGGCAGGCGCATTATCCTGCTGAAAGAGGCCACAGCCACCAGGGAATACCGTTTCCATGAAAGGGTGTACATGGTCTGCAACAATGCTTAGGTAGGTGGTACGTGTCAAAGTAACATCCACACGGATGGCAGGATCCAAGGTTTCCCAGCAGAACATTGCCCAAAGCATCACACTGCCTCCGCCGGCTTGCCTTCTTCCCATAGTGCATCCTGGTGCCATGTGTTCCCCAGGTAAGCCACGCACAACGTGATTCATCAGACCAGGCCACCTTCTTCCATTGCTATGTGGTCCAGTTCTGATGCTCACGCTCAGCATGGGCACCCTGACTGGTCTGTGGCTATGCAGCCCCATACCCAACAAACTGCGATGCACTGTGTTTTCTGACACCTTTCTATCAGAACCAGCATTAACTTCTTGAGCAATTTGAGCTACAGTAGCTCGTCTGTTTGACCGGACCACACGGGCCAGCTTTCGCTCCCCACGTGCATCAATGACCCTTGGCCACCCATGACCCTGTCGCCGGTTCTCCACTGTTCCTTCCTTGGAGCACTTTTGATAGATACTGACCACTGCAGACCGGGAACACCCCACAAGAGCTGCAGTTTTGGAGATGCTCTGACCCAGTCGTCTAGCCATCACAATTTGGCCCTTGTCAAACTCGCTCAAATCCTTACGCTTGCCCATTTTTCCTGCTTCTAAAACATCAACTTTGAGGACAAAATGTTCACTTGCTGCCTAATATATCCCACCCACTAACAGGTGCCGTGATGAAGAGATAATCAGTGCTATTCACTTCACCTGTCATAATGTTATGCCTGATTGGTGTATATTCAATGTATTATTTATTAAATTAATTAATCTTTATTGGCTCCTGCAGACATAAATATAAACATACTAGTATAATACCTGACTTTGAGGAGTTAATGTATGAAATAAGAGTACAAAGTCACTGTTACTCACTAAAAAATGTATTTATAAATAGATAAGCAATTAGGACTGCATGCTAGCATGAAACAATTTCTAGAACCAATAAACCTACGGTTTTAAAATGTTACAGTGTTGTTGTTTTTTTTTAATGCAAAAGCTAATAAAGTTTCTCCATTTGCTGCTGCATCACCACATCCAGTGTTTTGATAACTTACATTTCTCATCGCTGGTCGGGATGGACAAATCACAATTATTTGCGAGTATGGGATAAGGCAATTAATTTAGTTTATTTAGATATTGCAACCTTTGGATTTAATCGTTAAACCCCTCAACCCAAAATTACATTTCCATTTTAAATTGTTATAAATCTTGAATACAGACTTAAGTTTGGTCTCTTTTTAAAGAAGACACTTTTTGAGTGAAATAAAAAAAACTTATAGAAGGTTAAGTTTATAAAAATGTATAAATATAATTCCAATATATTTTTAAAAGACATGTTTTACTCTGAACTGCAAGAAACTGCAAGAAAATCAAAGCCATAAATCTGAAGAAGTTTTGTTCCAAATTTGAGGTTGACATCTGAAAAAAAAAAACTTTCAGTGAAAATTAGTTTGGGTGCAGTACCAAACACTTCAACTAGTTGGCAACAAGACTCCATTGGTGACCATATAAGGACTCTTCCGTATATGGTTTGAGTGATCTGAACCATATATTTCCATAATATTCAGAAGGAATATGGGCAGTCTGGCAGTATTTGATTTGAACTTAACCTCTAACAAACCCATAAACGATTGGGAAAGGTGCATCACAAATAGAGAATATATAATTTTTCTTTAAATTTAAAATATTTTCAGACCTCGGTCTAAAAAAAAAAAAATGGCACGGATGTGATCATTTGAACTCTTGGCATGAAAATAAACTGAGATTTATACCAATGTTTCATGATCATTGCCATTGCAAAATAAAGGTCTGAACACACCTTATGAGAAAACATACTTGTTGCAAATCAATAAATTACTGTTCTTTTGTCATTTGAATTGAAATGAAATATGAAAACTAAAAATTGTAAGCTTTCAAATGATATATAGTTTGTCAATATTACTTTCAGTTTAGACTAAGATAATGTTTTAAATGTATAATAGCAAACTTTTTTTTAACTTGGTGCACAATTGTTTGCAATTATGGCAACAGGAGTTTATATGAGAAAAAGAAAAACACAGTTCATTGTTTTAGTTTTTTCCTTTATTAAGACGTAACACTGAAGATCCTTTTCAGGTTCTCTGACTGAGGGTAGTTTGTTCAAAATTATTAGGGTTGAGCACAGGATTTAAAAAATAAATCTCTCAACTTTGTGTTACAATAGAGGCCATTTATGCAAAGTTGCTTTATTCATGTACCAAGCAAGGACAAAAGATGAACAGAAAATTATCCAGATTCAGAAAAGAAAAAAAACTGAAATGAAAAATGCCCTAGACTCTTGAACATTGATAGTAATGCATGTATACAATTGGATGGTTAAAAATAAAATAAAAAAAATAAAAATGCATCGACAAAAGACGGCTCCTGAACCGATTCCGGTTTATTCCACGCGACACCGTCGCTCAAATCACATTCCTTTTCCTTCGTCCGTCACGATTTAATGATAAAACATTTCTGCACAATTCATCCT
This sequence comes from Rhinogobio ventralis, assembly GCA_039654625.1. NCBI lineage: Eukaryota > Metazoa > Chordata > Actinopteri > Cypriniformes > Gobionidae > Rhinogobio > Rhinogobio ventralis. The sequence goes on from CM077198.1 coordinate 4,861,431, forward strand.
CCAGGCACTGGAGTGGGTGGCATCTTCATTATTACAACTGTTTTCAGTGTTTCAAAACCAACAAGAAAATGGAGTGAGACAAAAGCAAGATCAATGGTTTTGTCTCCCTCTACCATCCTCCCTTCCCTCCTTTCTTCTTCTTCTGCGGAGCCTTTTTACGAGCAGCTGCAGGCGCAGCAGGTTTCTGTTGTCGTGGAGGCACCGCGTTGCTCGTGGCGCTGCCGGTTCCTGAGCCGGGTCGAGGGGAGGTGGGCGGACTGCTGGCGCTCTTACTGGCGTCACTGAAAAACAAAACACAAAACCGTGACTGATGCTTCCGGTGCATTAAATGAAACTAAAAAAGAAAAGTCTGATTGCACTGGTACTGTATGCATGCAGAAAAGTTATTATAGTTAACTAGAACCATTAAAAAAAAAATTTAAGCGCTCCAATAATGCTATTTTAAAGGCTCCTAATGTTGAGTCTCCTACAACAGGTTTACGTGCATTCAAAGTCAAAAAACATTTAAATTTTCACATAATATCCATTGCAGTATCAGCTCTTTTCTCTCAGTCTGACAACGGTTCGATCAAAGATTCGCTCTCTCTAAATCCCGCCTCTCTGAGAGCTGCTCTGCTCTGATTGGTCAGATGGCTCAGAGTCTGATGTGATTGGTCAACCACTTACAGGGCGTGGCCAAAAACGGCCATTAGCATATCTGACTTTCAGCTTCGGATCTTCCTCTTGACACACAGTGATACGAACAGTAACGATGGCACTGGTTTTACCGTATCAATCTCAAAGTGGATTTGCTTTGGCAGCTGAAAACAGCCTCGTCAGCCAATAAAGACCACAGGCTGGCATTATGCAAATTAGTTACAAACCTTCGTAGATTTATCAGGAAGTGCGACTGGAATTACTGACGACTCGTTTCAGTTTAGAATCACTTCCTTCTTTTAGGACACAATAACTCAATTTATCTGCACTTTGCAGACCTTTTACATTCACAAAAAGCTATATTACACACTACAGTGAAAGGTAATACCCTTACAAAAAGCCACCGTATGCAGCTTTTGACACGATCCACTCGTTTAAAACCCCTTAAATTATGTTAACATTTACCATATAACCTTTATTTCGCTAATAAACATGTAAATAATTACAGCTCTGTGGAAATTAATTATCTCCACGAGAGACATTCTGTGTAAACGCACAGATAAAACAGCACTCCGTCAGCAGGTATTTCATAATCTAGAAACCAACAAAAACATTAATTATTCTGATTACATGCCAGATGAGATGGACTCGCTAACTGTGCTAATGTATTCGCAGTTTTGTTTATTTTTCTGACAATGTTTGCATATTCCAGCGCATTCCGTTCTCTTCAACCTATCAAACAACACAGAAACCTTTTAAAATGATTTATATTTATTTATATTATATTTAAAGGTGCACTATGTAACTTTTCCGTCTGCTAGAGGCTGCCTGTTCAAAAAGGCGTAGTTTGATGACGCCTAGTTTGAGCGCAGAATCTTGGGACATGTGGTCTTCACCTCACAGCCGGTGGAAAAGAATCGGGATAGGACTCGGGGAGAAATCATGTTCATGGATGCGATTATTAACGTTACTGTAGTATGAAGCAGAGCAGACCCGAGTGGTGTGGGAGCTGAGCAAGGCCGCTGGAGCGTTTGTGCAACACACGCCTCGTGAGCAGCGGGACTTTTATTATGCCACAGTTGCCGGCGCCATTTCCGCTTTTGCGGTCATGAGTATGAGGTAACGCAGCTCTGTTTATCATATTAGATACATTTGAGTGTGTTGAAAATGATGTTATGATGTTACTCTGTGTGCTCGCTCGGCGGCTGCTATGACACTTGTTGCACACTGCAGTCAGAGTAAAGCGTTTCTGCTAAATAAAACAGAGGGTAACGCAGATATGACGCAATTGACAGGCGACTCCCGCACATGTCCCGGTTCCTTGGTTAAAATAGCAATTTTCTCACGATTTACAAATAGTTGGAAACATTTGGGATATTTTAAGTACTCAATTGAACAAAATATATAACACTGGCCTAGTGGTTTTTGGATATTTTACTCAAATTTTTACATAGTGCACCTTTAAGCTTATATTTATGGGGAGCTGATAGAGTCCCCAGTCTCCATTTGAAAACTTGCCCGTTGTTAATATGCTGTTGTTATTAAAAGATGCAACAGCAGTAATGTTTTTTTTATTATTATTCAGGTGGTTTAGAATGTTTTATGCTTTTCTAATTTGTTAGAATTATTTTTACATGCTTTTTGTTTACCTTATCAAAGATTTTATTTAAACAGGACACTTTAGTGACAGTGCACTATATATATTTTTTTGCACCGTTTCAGACTATTATTGATATTTATTGTGTGTTTTGTATGCATGGAGTGAAATAGCAAAAATTACAGTATTTAAAAAGTGTTTAATAAAAGTTTTGTTCAGTTCAGTGCTGTTATAATTGTCAAAAACAGAAATAAAACACTAAATAAATATCGGTTCTATATATCGGTTTTCGGGCACAAACATGCAAATAATTGGTATCGTAATGAAAAATCTACATCGGTCAATCTGGCAAGAAAACATCTCATTTTAATTTGGTTGAACTTTATGTACTAAAATAATTACAGACAGACATATATACAAATCAAAAACAAAAATTGCTAACTACTACTAAAAATTTAAATTAAAAATATAAAAGTAAAAACAGATTCAGAATATTACTAACTACAATAGTATGGCAATGACACTAAAATAATACTGGCATGCATTAGTATACACTACAAAAAGAGAAGTTTGCAAGTTCTTCCCCAGCATTTGACGTGTACACTTACAGCTCGGCAGAAGCTCCAGAGGTCGCACCCTGTGTGCCGCGGCCGACCTGCTCCTTCTTCTTGCCCTTCTTCTTGCCGCGGTAGTACGAGCGTTCTCGCATAGGCAACCAGCGCTCGGGGTCAGGGCTCGATTTGGGGTCGTAGTTCTTGGGCAGTTTTCCTGCACAGAAACCGGATTATAAACGGAGCGATTTCTAGTTCTAATAAAATATGAGACCAGCAGCAGACATACCTTTCTTCTTTTTCTTCTTCTTTTTAACATCCTCTGGACTGAAATAAAGCAATCAACATGTTAAATGGTGCTAAAAATTACATGAATTGTTTTCATGTAGACTATTAAAAAAAACTAAAATATGCAGCTATATCTTCCGATAGACTTGGTTCTGCTTGAGTTGTGAATTCGTTTTAAAATGAATGGTTACCCCTGTTCTTTAGGCTGGCTTTCGCCCACGACTTTGGCAGCTTTCTTCCTGATATACGTGGCTCCGTGCGAGTTCTCCAGTTCATCAACATCCACATTAAAGGACATGGTTTCCGGAGAAGGAAGGTGCTTACTCAGACTGAATTAAATCAAGCGCTCAGGAAAACACAAGAAAACAGTGCAAGAACATACAACATTTATGTAATTTAGCAGATCCCAGATCCTAACCCAGAGTTAAGTAGCTTGAATTCAGCTCACAGAATGAAACGAATGACCTTCCTTCTGAGATGTGAGTGATATTTGAGGATACGCTTTGGCCTTGTCCTGATCCACGAGCGAGTATGCAGAGATGAGCTGGGCGAGCGTACGGACATCATTTGTGTTCTGTTTCCACAGCTGCTCCAGATCACTGGTGGCCTCTTTCTTACGGCCATATTTCAGCTTGTAGTTCGCCGCCTCCCGCACCAGAGAGAGGTGGATAGCAGACCCCGGCTGGGAGGAAAAAAACAAAAACATAATTATGCAGTTCTGAGGGAAAAAAGGCTTATTGAACCGTCACCACTCACATTCTCGCATTTACCTGCTCTTTCTGGTAATACTGGATCGCTTGATAGAATATGTCAATTGCGCTGTCAATGTCTTCTTCATGCGAGTACATCGTTACCAGAGCAGAAATCTGTTTAAAAAAATACAGAACAAAACAGCAAAAGATAGGGATAACATTAAAAAATAAACCCAAAAGACTGATAGAATATCAATAAAACATCTTAACTTAGTTTTTTTTTGTTTTTTTTATCTACACATATAGATCTACACTATATTGCCAAAAGTATTGGGACACCCCTCTAAATCATTGAATTCAGGTGTTCCAATCACTTCCATGGCCACAGGTGTATAAATCAAGCACTAGGCATGCAGACGCTTCTACAAACATTTGTGAAAGAATGGGTCGCTCTCAGGAGCTCAGTGAACTCAAGCGTGGTACCGTGATAGGTTGCCACCTGTGTAATAAGTCCATTTGGGAAATTTCCTCACTACTATTATGGTGCGGGGTTTGGGCTTGGCCCCTTAGTTCCAGTGAAAGGAACTCTTAATGCTTCAGCATACCAAGACATTTTGGACAATTTCATGCTCCTAACTTTGTGGGAACAGTTTGGGGATGGCCACTTCCTGTTCCAACATGACTGCGCACCAGTGCACAAAGCAAGGTCCATAAAGACATGGATGAGCGAGTTTGGTGTGGAGAAACTTGACTAGCCTGTACAGAGTCCTGACCTCAACCCAACAGAACACCTTTGGGATGAATTAGAGCAGAGACCTTCTCGTCCAACATCAGTGCCTGACCTCACAAATGCGCTTCTAGAAGAATGGTCAAAAATTCCCATAAACACTCCTAAACCTTGTGGAAAGCCTTCCCAGAAGAGTTAAAGCTGTTTTAGCTGCAAAGGGTGAGCCAACTCTATATTAAACTCTATGGATTAAAAATGGGATGTCATTAAAGTTCATGTGCATGTAAAGGCAGGCGTCCCAAAACTTTTGGCAATATAGTGCATGTACGGGTACCTGTTTAATATTTAAATTATATATACACTGTTCATATAGTCATATGCTGGGCCTAAAACTAATTTTTTGCCACACCTGCCAATGGCCAGTGACTTTTGAAAATTACCAGCCATAAATATTTTTTTACCAGCCATGAAACAGTTACAATAGTTATTCAGTCAAGAGCAGTGAGTGATTTTTTTCGTTGTTCTTTGTTGCTTGATTAACATTGGAAACAGACGGCAGCAGGAATATTAGGCTGCTGTCACTTTAAGAGCTAATACACGGATCCAATATACGGTTAGACATGCGTTTTACCTTCACTTTTAAGACATGACATAACTGACTATGTTTACAAGGATACGTGCCAAGACAGCATTTTGACAATTTTGTTTGAATATGTCTGTTCAAGCTCAAGACGACGTAAAAGAGCTCAATTCAGTATCTATTTCGGACAGAACTAATTGAGCTTGGATATTTAAATTGGCTTAAACATTCATGATGCAGCACTGGCCCATCAACCGTCCTGAGCGTTATTCACATTTGTGTTTTCACAACATTCATAAAAATGTTACCGGCCAATTTCAACTTTTACTCGCATTTGGCGCTTGGAGTGTGTAAATTTTAGGCCCTGGTTTCTAGTTTATGGACTCCACTGACTTCCATAGTGTGAAAAAAATACTATGGAAGTCAAGGAAATCAACTGTTTGGTTACCAAAACTCTTCAAAATATTTTCTTTTAATGTTCAGCAGAAAAATGTATACAGGTTTAGATCAACTTGAGGGTGAGTAAATGACAGAATTTTTATTTTTGGTTGAACTCTCTCTTTAAAAGACATTTAAAAAAAATGTTTCTTAAGAGGAACAGAATTGTTGAAACTGAATGCACTACAAAATGTTGAAATGGGGGGAAGAATAGATTATGTATAATAATTAATTATATTTTTAAATATATATATTTTTTGAAACTTTTAAAACTGAATCTACTGACAGCCCTCATAAATCCCTTTAAAAATAAATCAAAAGCAAATGAAATCTCACCATTCCTGGTTTGTATTTAAATTCTTCTATGGACATCAGAATATCACAGGCTTTAGTCACATGACCTGTTGAGGGGTGGACACATAAATTACACTTCAAAAGATCCTTTTAGGTTCAGTCTGCTCTCTGTGTGTGTGTTTGGTCTGTATGAACGTACCTTGTGTCAGGTAGAGTTGTGCCATGGTAAGTTTGATTTCAGAAGCGCTCTCAGGGTGCTTATCTGAAAACCGCTGCAGGAGAGACGGAAATGGTTACAGAACGCCACAGAGTGGAAATACAGAGTCAGGAGGGTAAAGTACCTGTAGGAGCTCTATGGCTTTGTTGTGCTGTTTTTCTCGGCAGAGCTGGGCCACCTGGATCAGAACGGGTCTGGGGTGACTGGGATTCTGGGCCTGCAGGCTGGCCGACAGCTTATTGCACTGATCGGCCTGTGGGGCGACAACCGAGAGGTCAAAACAGGTCACATCAATCAGGAAGAACGCATACTGTACAGTACAAACTGGGTGGTCACCTGATTAGTGTACATGGCCAACAGGGCTTTGTTGATCTCAATGGCCTGCAACTGTTTTTTGGCCAGTTTGTGCTCAACCCCCTCAGCATTGGTCAGTTTCACCTTTTTCTTGGAGTCAAACACATTTTGGTCCTGGAGGGTCAAAGAGCACAGATAAAAACACTGGTTACAAGCGAAACTGACACAATCAGCTCTTTAGACGTGTGAAAAAGGAATACAAGAGGAAGATCTTTTGTTTTATTTTTGGTTTTACCTTGTTAATGGTGATGATGTTATTAGCAGTCACAGCCAGCAGACCCACATCAGACGGCCTGAACGCAAAGAGAAAAGCCAAAACTCGAATTTGAGTCAAATGTGGCAACCTTAACATGCATTTCAATCAATCAAAACTGCTATTGCAACTTTCAAACAAATACAATTCAAAATGAGCAATGATGACATAGCAATATGAAAAAGAAATAAATGATAATGATGTAAATAAACAAAAACTAGAGTCAGAAGCCAGACTAAATGGGAGGCTTTTAAATTATGTTTAGGGATGCACCGATGTAAAAAATTCTGGCCGACGCGATAACTCTTTATATTTGAAGCCGATAACCGATGTATTGCCCGATAAATCTAAATCCTGAACTAAGTTACATACTAGTCAGAATGTGTAACACCTGTCGTGGATGCGCCGTAACAACCCGCTGAAACACGGCAACTAAACCCAAAGATTTCACAATGTTTTATTACAACATTGTTCTCCTTATAATGTTATGTACAGTCAAACCAAAAATGATTCAGACAGCAGATATAATGTTTCACTGGTGTGTGCAGGGCACTATAGTTCATTTATGTAAGTGAGGAGAGAAAAATGAAGTAAACTGTGACATATTATACCCAAAAATTCCTCATACAGTGAATACCAGTAAAATTGATCAACATTTGGGAGCAAAATGATTCAGACACTTTGACTTTGGCATGTTTTGCTGAAGTGTTTTTTCTTTAATTGCTAATGTGACTTTTACACCACAGACTGAACAAAATGAAGCATTGCTTGGTCATTGGTTGACCTGAATTGGTATTATCTAATTGTGTCCTTAAATTTAACAGCTGATTGGTTGATTGTAATCCATTACATTCCTTTCTATCAAAGTTATCTGACATTATCAAGAGGAATTTATTCTGACACAGTTTAACTCATATTTTATTACCATTTTCTAAACTATAGCCAATAAACTGTGAGAATTATTGGCGTGTTAATTAACAACCAAACGCATCCTATGAGATGAATTAGATAAATAAATAATAATAATAAAAATAAATAGGGATGCAGAAAAGAAGAAAATTTGACCGATATATTCAAGCTGATAGATAATGTATTATTTCCTTCAGCTGAGACACTTCAGACGCGCTGTCCACCATGATGGGTTTAAATTGCTCGAAATATGATTGGAATCACTTCGAAAAGGAAAATACAGTTATGTGCAACATGTGCAGTGCAAGTCTAACATAAAATTATAATGAGAACACGACTGTAAAAGAACGTTGTGTTTCAGCGCATTTGAGGGAAGAGCGTGTCCACGGAGTTACACCTTAATGACAAGCACAGTCAAGTTCACTTGTGCATTCGCAGCCTTTTGTGGCATTGTAAACTGTAATATTATATTTATTCTGTGTAGATAATCTCATATGCGTTTGGTTGAGTTAATTATCAACGCAGTAAAGCGCTTCATTGTACCGGTCTTTAGCTTCAGCGCGCGCATTTCAAACAGAAATGCACATCATTAATAACTGCTGGGACTGTCATTCATATATATATATATATATATATATATATATATATATATATATATATATAACACTGTAATGAGAATTTTTTGTAATAAAAAGTTGTGAATTATTATCTGGGTTTAGTTGTGTTTCAGCTCGCTGTTGTGGGAAGAGCGCGCCCACAACGCATTCTGATCAGCACAGTCAAGTTCGCTTGTGCATTCGCGTCATTTTAAACATATATAAGTCGTAATATTAAGTTTATGCAGTATAAACATCTGATTAATCTCATATAGGATGCGTTTGGTTGAGTTAATAACCCGCAGCGCTTCATTGTACCGGTGATCATCTTCAGCGCGCTCTCAAACAGGGGAAGAGCGCATCCACAGGAGTTACAGGCCTTCTGACTACGTGACTTAGTTCACCGGTGCGTGATTGTGCGAATATAATATATTATATTTATTTTGTATAAATATCTGAGTGTTCTCATATATGATGCGTTTAGTTGTTAATTAACCTTCTAAGCGCTTCAGTTTACGGTTGTTCATTCTCTTCAGCGTGCGCTCAAACAGCAGCGTTATTTGATAGACTAATATTAAAGATGTTTACTATTACTGCAAAACTTTTTTTTTTTCAAAAACACTGAAGCGTTATTATTAATAGCTAGCACTTTTATTGTTCTCGTATTATTTTCATCAACAATACGGTTTGATTAAAACCATTTCCTTATTGCATTATTTCATGCATGGCACATGTATTTTGATTCTTTATATGCAGCGTAAGTAATGCTGTCCAATGACTTGTTTGCATTATTTAATTATTTTAGTTTTAGTTTTAGTTAAGCAATAGAATTGTTGGTAACATTTTACAAATAAGGTCTCATTTGTTAATGCATTAACTAACACGAACAAACAGAGAGCAATAACCTTTGTTAATGTTAGTAATAAAATATTTTTACCTAATGTTAACATACACAACTTTGGATCTGAAAATGTTGAGACTAACATGAACTAAGATGAATAAATCCTGTAGAAGTATTGTTCATTCATTGTTGGTTAACTAATGCTAACAAAATTTAAACCTTATTGTAAAGGGTTACCATTTTTTGCTATAGGAGTGTAACATTTATTTGAAAAGTTAAGGAATCTTACACTGGTTCAAATAGGCTACTGTACTGTATAGGTTTGATTCATGTCGAAGTGTTTGGGACATGGCTTTTAATGGTGAGCCTTTTGTTTTTTGTAATCAGGCTCTCAAAGTTGATTAAAATTTGTATTTAGATTTATCGGCCAATATATCGGTTATCGGCTTTCAAATATAAAGAATTATCGGTTATCGGCCAACATTTTCATATCGGTGCATCCCTAAAAATAAACATAATATTGCAACTTACAATTTCACAAAACAAATGCACTAACGAACTTATAGTCATGAAGGTGGGTGCGCTCTTCACACGCTAAAACATGTGTACAAAGAATTCACAACACTCTTTTACAGTAGTGTTATCATTATATTTTTATGTAGCCTATATGTGATTCCAATCATATTTCAAGCGATTCAAACCCATCATGGCAAAAAGTGTCTCAGCTGAAGGAAATAGTACATTATTTATCAGCTTTAATATATCATCTAAATTTTCTTAAGGGGTCAATAAAGATAACATTAAAATGATCATATCGGTTGATACCGATATGGTGGCCGATATATCGTGCATCCCTAATTATGTTTCAAATTATTATTATTTATTATCAATTATTTTCTGCACCTTTCATTTCTTTTTGGAGTTTTTCTATGCATATCTTATCACCTGAACATGCATTTATTTGCCGTTTTATTAATTAAGACATGTGTTGGGTTATGAGTATATTAAATGTGCAGTTTGTTACACGCACTTGAGTTTAATGACTTGATTGTAGAGTTGAAGGGCGTCTTCGGTTCTTCCCTGTAGCTGCATCACATAAGCCATCTGAGAGTGAATGATGGCCAGTTCAGCATCAACATCCTCTTCTGTCACATCCTAAGTAACACAATATTCACAATGAATAAGTGAAATTACACAAATATTTAAGGACTCTCTAACCCTAAGTTTGTGCATGTGATGCTTACGCTAGCAAAATCCATTAATGAATGTGCACGAGTATTGCAAACACTTCAGAATACAAATATGAAAGAATTACTCACAGAGTCCTCAGCCAAAGACTTCCTGCACAACTCTGGGAATACAAAAAACAAATGCATAAAACAAACAAACGGACTGACTGACTCATTCAAGTTATTCTCAGCCAGCTCACATTATTCATTAGAGTCATAGAGACTCAAAGTGAAACTGTGTAGGTGGCTCACAGAGCAAATTTTGTAAAAGCTGGCACAGCATTAGTGGCCCAAGACTAGATTTACTGAACCACAGTATTACATACACTTGCATGACAGACTTCATGCTAATTGGTTCGTTCACTGACGCAAACAATAAAAAGTAAGCATTTTACCACCTACAGATTTTATGAGCCAAACCAAAGCTGTAATGCACAGCTGAAGGCTCTTCTGACAGTAAATAATCTGCCCGTTTGGATTACACAACATGATTTCCCAGCAGTTCAGTTCAGCCCAGTTTATTAAAAACATACGATGTAGAGACCCCCTACGATATCCGGAGGTAGCAGAGATCTGCTACATGTCAGACTGCAACTCATACTGTGTGTGAAGAAAATGTCTCGTGTTGACTTTAGGGCTGTCAAAGTTAAAGAAAATTAACGCATTAGTTAACGCAACAGTAAAAAATTAAAATAATAAAGCGACATTAAAGCAGGCTCTATTTGACCCTGCGGTTTTTCCCTACACCAAGTATTATTTATAGCGCTCCTCCCATCTAATAATTGTAAAGAGTTTTGTGCTTTGTTACTTCTAGACTATCTAGACTAAAATCGCATCTCTTTAACCTGGCATACACACTATTATCAATTAACACATTATCAATTTCTGTAATTCAAATCAGTTAAATGATTGTTAGGCTGCATAAATTAGGTCTGCCAGAACTGGGAACACTTCCTATAACACCTGATGTACTCGTTATATTATAAGAAGAACGGCATCTACGGCATTCTGTCACCTGATGGAGTTTTGGTTTCTTGCCACCGTCGCCTCTGGCTTGCTAAGTTGGGGACACTTATTGTTATAAATGTTTTTGATCTGCCTGCTTTGGCAACATTGTATGAGAACTGAATCACTGTTTTCTCCAGAGCTGCTGTATCGATAAATTAACTAAGGGTACGTTTACACAATAATGATGTACTGAAAACAGAAGAGTTTTCTCCTCTGTACAGATGACAACGTTAACAAAATGATTCCCGTTCAAACGGATCCACGAAAATGACTAAAACCACTGTATCATGCATGCTAGACAAGTAGTTGGCAATGTCACTTTGTCAAGAAAGACTATGCACCCACGCATATACGCATTTGAATGCGCTTGCCTATAGACTAAACACGTATGGCGCATGTGCATGCCATCACAGTTTTCACAGATTCACGGTTTTGATGTTTACACGCAGACGATTTACGTTATCATTTTCAAAAACTTGCACTTTGAAACCTATTCAAAGTTTGCGTTCTCAGGCCACCAAACGCTGTTGTCATGTAAATGAATGGCCAGAATGCATAAAGAGTGTTCTGTTTTTAGTTGAAAACGGTGTCGTGTAAACGGCCCCTAAATCCATAACTAATGATTTTTACAACGGAAATGAATCAACACTGAACTTACTTAAACTGGACAATGTTAGATCTTGTCTAGATCTGCTGTACAGCCAAAACAAACTTTGTTTCCTGTTATCACTGTAAAGATGCTTTGAAACAATCTAGATTGTAAAAAGTGCTGTATAAATAAAGGTGACTTGACTAGATAAAGTCTCATCTTTCAAATTCTGTCCATTTTATCACAAAATCCCAAAAATAAATGCCGTTTTGATGCTCTTAAATGTGACGTGACAGATTGCTGTAGCGCCTCAGTTCAAGCGGCAGCGCGGAGCACAAGTCTTTTCTTCCACTTTAATACAAGCTACAGCAAGAAAAAACATGCATGAACATCAGAAGGTATGTTGAAAGATACAGTACAACTTAGCAAAGTATCATGTCTCATGTAATCTGAGTTTCAACCACAGAAAGACGTCAATAAAACAGCTTGTGAACAATGTCACTTAACGTTGCATTTACCTCAGGAAAGTTATCAGAGTTCAAATGTTCACAGTTTGTTAGCTATAAAAAAAAAACACCTAGATGAGCTTATTTACTGTTAATTATATATGTATGTATGTTTGAATAAATTTGTCATGAAGTGTTTATGAACAATACCGTATGTGCAATTGAGTTGTTTACAAACATTTCGGTTTTTATTTGAGTGTAATTATTATATCTGAAAATAAATAGCAGGGCTCTGTTGTTAAATTTTAACCTCTAATATTATAGTGATGTACTAAATGAGAGGTTCCCTTGGTCGTTTACAGCATTATTTGGGAGGTTTTATTTCCTTTAAGGCATCTTTACACAGCAAACGCAGCACAGAAACTAAATCTGAAGCGCCATAAAAATCACAAAAATGTGCATTTACACAGACCGTTTAATGCTTCTCTGAAGTGCATAAATTAAAATCACGGGAAACAATGCTTTGAACATTACTATTTTAAAACTACAGTTTTAAAAATAAAATAAAAAATAATAATAAACAATTAAAAATAAAAATACGGAATTTTAAATTCATTTCCTCTGCGTGCTATATATATATATAGGCGCTTTGATGTTTGTCATAATTCTGTAGGCCTACTGATTTGCTATTGTAGGCTACGGTATAGTTATTTGATATACACTCACCTAAAGGATTATTAGGAACACCTGTTCAATTTCTCATTAATGCAATTATCTAATCAACCAATCACATGGCAGTTGCTTCAATGCATTTAGGGGTGTGGTCCTGGTCAAGACAATCTCCTGAACTCCAAACTGAATGGGAAAGAAAGGTGATTTAAGCAATTTTGAGCGTGGCATGGTTGTTGGTGCCAGACGGGCCGGTCTGAGTATTTCACAATCTGCTCAGTTACTGGGATTTTCACGCACAACCATTTCTAGAGTTTACAAAGAATGGTGTGAAAAGGGAAAAACATCCAGTATGCGGCAGTCCTGTGGGCGAATGCCTTGTTGATGCTAGAGGTCAGAGGAGAATGGGCCGACTGATTCAAGCTGATAGAAGAGCAACTTTGACTGAAATAACCACTCGTTACAACCGAGGTATGCAGCAAAGCATTTGTGAAGCCACAACACGCACAACCTTGAGGCGGATGGGCTACAACAGCAGAAGACCCCACCGGGTACCACTCATCTCCACTACAAATAGGAAAAAGAGGCTACAATTTGCACGAGCTCACCAAAATTGGACAGTTGAAGACTGGAAAAATGTTGCCTGGTCTGATGAGTCTCGATTTCTGTTGAGACATTCAGATGGTAGAGTCAGAATTTGGCGTAAACAGAATGAGAATATGGATCCATCATGCCTTGTTACCACTGTGCAGGCTGGTGGTGGTGGTGTAATGGTGTGGGGGATGTTTTCTTGGCACACTTTAGGCCCCTTAGTGCCAATTGGGCATCGTTTAAATGGCACGGCCTACCTGAGCATTGTTTCTGACTATGTCCATCCCTTTATGACCACCATGTACCCATCCTCTGATGGCTACTTCCAGCAGGATAATGCACCATGTCACAAAGCTCGAATCATTTCAAATTGGTTTCTTGAACATGACAATGAGTTCACTGTACTAAAATGGCCCCCACAGTCACCAGATCTCAACCCAGTAGAGCATCTTTGGGATGTGGTGGAACGGGAGCTTCGTGCCCTGGATGTGCATCCCACAAATCTCCATCAACTGCAAGATGCTATCCTATCAATATGGGCCAACATTTCTAAAGAATGCTTTCAGCACCTTGTTGAATCAATGCCACGTAGAATTAAGGCAGTTCTGAAGGCGAAAGGGGGTCAAACACAGTATTAGTATGGTGTTCCTAATAATCCTTTAGGTGAGTATATGTATATATATATATATATAAAATTGTGCACAATGGAACAAATGCTATAAAGAAATTATGAATTATTACACCGGGTAGATCACCGCAGGATTAAAGGAACATGCCTTTAGCTTATCAGTGCGTGCCATAACTCTGTCTGACGCACCCACCGCTAGCCTAGCTTAGCACAAAGACTGGAGGTAAACGGCTCCAGCTAGCCTACTGCTAAATAAGTGACAAAATAACACTAACATTTTCCTATTTACATGTTGTGATGTGTATAGTTACATCGTGTACTAAGGCCGATGGAAAATTAAAAGTTGCGATTTTCTAGACCGATATGGCTAGGGACTATACTCTCATTCCTGCGTAATAATCCAGGAATTTTGCTGCTGTACAATGATATTCAAAGGAAGATTACAAAACTCGAACGCCAACTGATTACACACGACGACTCTGTTATTTTGGTGGTTTGCTTGACGATGTGAGAACAGGACTCTTTTACTTTAATCATAGACATTTTTTTATTTGCCTAAAACGGATGGAGCTATTCCTATACGTTTTGTCTCCCGCTTCTTGATTCTCCCGCCGCCTGAGCTGACACTGACAATGAGTAGTTTATGGCAGCACAAGTTTGCGTTCATTTACACTGAATCAAAACAGTTTCTGAGTCTGAGTCTTTGATACTAGGGGCTGAGGTGGGTCAGACCTGGCATATTTTAAGTCTGTTTTTATGCGGCATTGGGTCTTTACACAGAATTTTGAGCAGACACAGAGCCGCTTTAGCGCCACCTTAACGCAGCTGTGTAAAGATGCCTTTAGAAAATCAAACTATAGGTATCGGTATATATCATTCTGAATAATCTTACAGGACTTCTTTTGTAACATTATAAATGTTTTTACTGTCACTTTTGATCAATTTCATGCATCCTTGTTGAATAAAAGTATTACTTACTGAAACCAAAACTAGTCTTTAAATGACTCCTAGATGCATGTTATCCATGCTGACTTTTAGTTTTCTCCAATCATACGAACTTAGAGGTTGCAATATCTCCCTTTAAAGAAAAACCTTAAATAAAGACATGACCTCTGACCTTCAGCCTTTTGCAGTTTCTGCATGGCCTGGCTGAGCTGCCCTTGACCAATCAGGCAGCAGGCAGCATTGTAGCACAGCTCGTATGAGCTCTCCGGTAAACCCAGATCATCCTGAATACAAACAAAACACGGCAAACATGCGTCACATGACCACCTAAAGCGAATCAACATTTTCATAGTTGAGCATGTGCGTTTCTCACCGGCAGTGTGTTCTCCCAGGTGCTCTGTGCCGCTAACACAGCTGACAAATTCGTCTTCCTCTCTTCTTCGTACTCATCCTGAGAGTTTCTAATTAGGTCTTTATAGACGGCCTCACACTCGTCGTACCGCTCCAGTCTGTATAGCTACACACACAACTGCATTAACTCATGCATTTTGACTGAAACAGCAAAAAATTCTCTCAAAATTCTTCTAAAATCATGCAACATACTGACAGCAAACACTGAAACCACACGATTCTTACCACTTGGCCGAAGAGCTCTTTGAGTTTGTCTGTTTGCTCTGGGATTCCCTGGATAGTTTTCAACGCGTTCTCCACCCTGTTCAGACGGTATTCGCAGTAGGCCTTCTCAAACCCGATAATGTCACTACAGAGATAAATGACAAGCTTTTATTACACTGAGAACAGAGGCAACATGCAGCTGAAACCTCTACTAAATTCAGCTGTCAATTTAGACTCTTAGAAGCATAGTTTATAAGTGTTCATGATATTGTACTCTGAACGAATCCTACTCATATATGACATATATGAACCAGCTAATGAAGGTCTTTGGCGTTTATTTGAAAATTACAGGTCTTAAATTCAACTCTTCAGGAGGAAGAACAGCCACCCTGTTCTCTTAAAATGAAATGACCATTATATATGTAAGGGATAATCCACGGCTAGCTGTGCATTCAACTCGTTTAACCTCCTTGGTGCCACGGTCCT
The DNA here is from genome assembly GCA_039654625.1 of Rhinogobio ventralis. Classification (NCBI taxonomy): domain Eukaryota; kingdom Metazoa; phylum Chordata; class Actinopteri; order Cypriniformes; family Gobionidae; genus Rhinogobio; species Rhinogobio ventralis. Next base: position 4,877,610 of record CM077198.1, read on the forward strand.
CGTACGATGACATATTTTAGTGAATTTCTCTGACACCATACATGTCAGTTTTAAGTCTGGATGCACATTCAGGGCTTTTCAGAAATGCCATTAGTTTTGAGGTTTCACCAGGACAACAACTTCTCCTTGGTCTTCAAAAATGACTGAGTGATCAAATTTAGCACTCTTATGGAAATATGATCATATTTTGTAATTATCATTTAAATGACTAATTGTCAAATTGTTTGTTATAAATCAACCTCTCAGGAAAATGTTATGGGGTATCCAATCAAAATATGACTCTCACATGTCCACTGTAGAGACACCAGGACTTAAAGCATGTTTATCAGGCATTATGGGAGACGCAACAAGTGAATAGGGAAAGAAATTACATATCAATGTTCCTATAACATATAAGATATTATTATGAAAATGTTGCCAACTATCACTCCCATTATTACACTTCTTTTTTCATTACATGTTGCTCCAAGAACACATTAGATCCAGTGTATAGATGCATTGCATTGAATAGGAAAACCCATGTATGGCCATTTTACCCACATATTGCATAAAGTAAAATGGTATATCAATTTATTCCGTTATATCTTTCATAACATAGCTGAGAATAATCTTTAAACAAACTTTGGTTAAAAAAAATCCTGAAACCTGAAAATTGATTGGTGAATGGAAAAACAAATGTCATATTTTTGAGTCCAACTGAGTTTTCTAAACCACTTACGAGGACATAGCATAACATACGAATAAAATATCATTTTTCAAATGTTTCTTATGGTCTAAACAATGTAATGAAAAAATACTAAATTCGAAAGACTTTGAATCGGACACAGAGCTAAAGTAGTGGATAAGATTGCATTTATTACATTAATGAATTAATTATAGCATTTATTTGAATTAATACATTATGCATTATTATAGAATGGTGGTTAAACTGACTTGGAACTACCTGAGCATTAAAAGGCTTTATTGCACACCTTCCAGCCAATCGAAGAACTGAGTATATACAGACAGACCACGGAAGAAATATATTCATGGCCACTGTTATATATATATATATTATATATATATATATAAAAATTAATTTGAACTTGAATTAAAAATAAACAGATTAATACTTCAGATGACAACTTCTTGATTCTGCAGTCCTATTATTGTATTTTGCACCATTAAAGAAATGGTTAAAAACATGAAAAAAAAAAAAAAAAAAAGTAAACACTAACCAAAAGTGCACTGCGCTCAATAATCTGGTAAATCTGTGAGAACTGGGAATCATATTTGCACAAATAAAGACCAGGTAACCAGTACCGACTGAATATAAAATAAAATATATCAGGCAACCACCATAAATCCACCTATATACTGTATATAGCATTGTGTATACTGTACAGGGCTCGACATTAAGCCGGTTTACGTGCTTGTCAATCTATCATTTACTTGTCAGAGTAAAAATGTGCTTGTCTGGAATTTTCTTTTTTTTTTTGTAAATATAATTTTTTTTCTTAAGCAATATTCTCACCAGGGTTCAATCAGCTTTGACATTTAAATCTGCGCATTTGTGATATTTTTACCTTTTATAAAGGGCATTTTTCCCTAATCTTATTAAATATAGGCTATGCTTCAGCTTTGATTTTATATTCTTAAATTTGATCAATAAATAAAAAAAACGATAAGACAATATAGGGCTGATCACAATCAAATTAAATAATTCACACTGAAAAATTACAACTGCATTAAATAATGTTATGAGTGTGTTTTAAATAATTTTTGAATATACAAATAAAAAAATGTTAGATTGAATGTTTAAACAAGAAACTAAACCGCCAGTAGGTGACCGTCTTAATGAGTCATTGAGTCAATTCGTTCAAACGGCTGATTCATTCAAGAATGAGGCAATAGTTTACGAAGGTCATTGAATCTTTGATTCAACCGATTCATTCAAAACGCTGAATCATTCAGTAACACACTGCTGCTGTGAGATGCGTTATGATTAGGTCCGGATTTTAAGCACACTGTCCGGCACAGCTTCAAGTCGGACACTTTTTCCTCCTTTTTAGAGTTGCGCTGAATCGGCCTAAGAAAACCCCGCTCTAGAATCTTTATTAGGACGCAGCAGCATAGCATCTCTGGTCAAACAAATGATTGGCTGAAAGTGGTGTCAAATAAATATCTGATATATCATTGGTTAAAAACGTAAACAAGCCTCCACTTGCTGGCTACGTCATATCATAACGTTAACATGCCGAGACGTCAGACAAGAAGTTCCTTGGAAACAAAAAACTCTTGGATACAGCCAGGAAAGGGCAGAAGTATTGCAGATAGACAATCAACTATTTGGTGAGTACACTAGTCTTATGTGTTCTATGTAGTCTTATGTGTTCACAAATCTGATGCAGTTAGTTTGCTGTGTATTGTATTTAATGAGTGTGTTTACATGCACACCAGTAAACTGATAACTCACAAACATCAGCTTATTGAAATAACCAGTTTTCCCTGTTTACATGCACATCAGTAACCTGACAATACAAGTAACCCACGTTTACATGACTTTATTAATAAATCAGGTTATTTGCCTGTAGTGACGTCAAAACATAATCATTTGTGTATCTGACTCTGAGTATTCCATTAGTTATGTCAGTTATAATGTTAAATAAAGCTTGCAACATGTCAGCGGGAACTTTCAGCTCACATGCTCCTCTCGTGCATTTACAGATGCAGCGTTTTGACTGAACCTCTTCTACTTCTGCTGCATGAGATGAGAAAACATTTTCTGGGTCATGAAAGAATCTGCGTTTGTGAGATTTCATTCAGTCTTTCTTGCAAAACGCTCGCTCTGTCTGGATGTGCTTAAATCTGCACTAAGGATGCGTTCCTGTCATTCATCACACATGCGCACTTCAATAAGCCCACAGAAAGCAGGTTAATGCGTTTACATGCCGCGCAAAATCGGGGTAGGAGGCAAAAAACTACCTGTGTCGACCGGTTTATGCTTAAGCCGTTTATGACCTTACTCCGTTAAAAGAAAACGGGTTACCGCGTTTACATGGCCACTTGCGTTGACAGCTTATTAAGCATAATCGGCTTAAGAACGTGCATGTAAACACACTCAATTAAGCAAATATAGGCTACACTCATTTCCTGTAGGAAGCTCTAATGCAGCATTTTGATTTTATGAATAGGCTATATGAAATATGAATATGTATTGGGTTTAAAACCATACAGATTTGTGAAGGCTGATAACACTATTTTTGCTATGTTTTTATGTGTACCACTCCCTGCAGGAGATGAACAAGCCCAGGGGCAATGGCGGCTTGGTGGCCGTGATTACCCTAGAGGTGCTGTTGTCGCCTGAGTTCTTTATTAAGAACTGAAATGTGTATTTAGCATTTATTTTTCGCATTCATTATTCGTTTATGCATTTCTGTTATTTCCAGAAGTCCAGAAATGTTATGTTTTCAGGCACTGTGCACTTTGCAAGACAGGTTCATCTCAGTGGTCAGTTTTTGAAACAGACATCACAATGCCTTGAATAAATACAAATACTGTGAACAAACACTTTTTTGCCTCTTCTGTTACACATAGGTCTACATCAAGATATATCATAGATCAAATTGTCTGGCAATGAATAGAGTAGGCTATTTCAGAATCACTGTATCATGATACCATCGATATGATGGACAAAATTGTATTGTATTTGCGAGTACACCAGAGTCCTACGCAATTATTCTTGCCTCACTAAATGCCGCAAAGTGTCTTCTTTTTGGTGTTATGGAAATGGCCACCCTAGTTATGGTTCTGCTGTGATCTTTGTTTGGAACTGTTTTCGCTGCTGAAATAGAACAAAAAGTCAATATTGCATCTAAAATGTAAGTGACTTAATGTTAAATAATTGTTTATGGAACTATCATATGAAATCAGTGTCACATTTTCAGTCGTGATGGTATTCAGGAAAACAACACTCTTGGTTGTGCGATGTTGCTTAACTGTATCATGTTATAAATATAAAAACTCAAAATAAAAACGTTTGCCGCAGTATGTTAACCTGTGTGAGCAGCGCTCATTTGTTTTGATTTCTCGTCATGAGGCTGCGCGAGTGTCAACAGCGCAACCTTGTTACCGTCAAGGTTACAAAATTTTCAAATAAATATCCAAATAAATTTAATTACTAAACTAAATTATATCAACTACATTACTTGAATATATATGATAATTGAAATGAGCTGATGACATCACCGTTTTCTCCAGAGCGGCTGTACAGCCGAATCAAATTCTGTTCATTATTTTCCTGCTTAACACTGTGAAGCTGCTTTGAAACAATCTGCATTGTAAAAAGCGCTATATAAATAAAGTTGACTTGACTTGACTTGACGTGTCGGGGTCCTGATCACTCTGTCGGGGTTTATTCTGCGATAACAACCAGCTGGATGTACATTATCCCGCTTATTACATGGCTACTTGTCTCAAGTAAATTAGACACGAAATAATGTCTTGAGTTTAAATATTTTATTAGCTCTTACGCTAAGCTTCCGCGAAGAAAAACAGTTCCAAACTGCTTTAAGTCTTTATCTATTGCTGAAAAGATTAGTTTTTACCATACATCTTGAAATTAATGCTGAAAGGGATAGTTCACCCAAAAATGAAAATTACCCCATGATTTACTCACCCTCAAGCCATCCTAGGTGTAAATGACATTCTTCTTTCAGACGAATACAATCAGAGTTATATTAAAAAAGTCCCATAATCCAAGCTTTATAATAGTAGTAGTTGTAGCTCTGTTTTTGAAGTCCATAAAAAAAATGCAGCTGTGCGTCAAATAAACGTGCTCCACACGGCTCTGGGGGGTTAATAAAGGCCTTCTGAAGCGAAGCAATGCATTTGTGTAAGAAAAATATCCATATTTAAAACTTTATAAAGTAAAGAGGCTTGCTCAGTTGGGGACACTAAATTTTCAAATAAATATCCAAATAAATTTAATTACTAAACTAAATTAACTATATCAACTACATTACTTGAATATATATGATAATTGAAATGAGCTGATGACATCACTGTTTTCTCCAGAGCGGCTGTACAGCCGAATCAAATTCTGTTCATTATTTTTCTGTTTAACACTGTGAAGCTGCTTTGAAACAATCTGCATTGTAAAAAGCGCTATATAAATAAAGTTGACTTGACTTTAAAGTTCCGGCTGATCGCCTTCTGTGGAAAAAGTGTTGAAAGTGCCTCTCGCAATTAAAAATGCGTACGCTACGTCTGACGAGCGAAACTGGTAGCGTAAGCATTTGAACTGCAGAGGCACTTTCAACACTTTTCGGCAATCGGCTGAAACTTTACTTAATAAAGTTTTAAATATGGATATTTTTCTTACACAAACGCATCGATTCGCTTCAGAAAGCCTTTATTAACCTCCCAGAGCCGTGTGGAGCACGTTATTTGACGGACAGCTGCATTTTTATGGCTTTTTTAACAGAACAACAATCGCTGCCATTATAAAGCTTGGATTATCCAGGACTTTTTAAATATAACTCTGATTGTATTCGTCTGAAAGAAGAATGTCATATACACCTAGGATGACTTGAGGATGAGTAAATCATGGGCTAATTTTCATTTTTGGGTGAACTAACCCTTGAAGTCTTCCATCAGTCAACGACAGCGGAGTGACACGTTAAGCATATAAGTAGTACCGGTCAAGATAACTCATAGTACCCGGATGAGGAGTGTGTTATCCACTTTGGCGGTTGTTATCTGGGAATAACATACCGCTGGAATGTGCGATTGACCAATCAAAATCAATTATTCCACAGAGCCGTGTAATAAATATTATTATCCACTATTGATCACCACTTACACTAAATTAATGCAGAATCATTCTTGCATTTTGGTCATCCGATGGCTCAGAAAGGCCTCCATTGGCAGCAATGACATTTCCTCTCTCAAGACCCATAAAAGGTACTAAAGATGTCATTAAATAGTCCATCTCACTACAGTGGTTCTACAATCATTTTATGAAACGACGAGAATAGTTTTTGTGCGCAAAAGAACTAAATAACGACTTAAATAGCGATGGCCAAAATAGATAATCATTAAATAGATTTCAAAACCCTGCTTCATGAAACTTCAGAGCGTTATGAATCAGTGTATCGAATCATGATTCGGTGTTCGGTGTTTTGAAATCGGCCATCACTATACAAGTCGTTATTTCGGGGTTTTTTGCGTACAAAAACTATTCTCGTCGCTTCATAAAATGATTGTAGAACCACTGTAGTGAGATGGACTATTTAATGACATCTTTAGTACCTTTTATGGGTCTTGAGAGAGGAAATGTCATTGCTGCCAATGGAGGCCTTTCAGAGCCATCGGATTTCAACCAAAATATCTTCATTTGTGTTCCAAATATGAATGGAGGTCTTACGGGTCTGGAACGGCATGAGGGTGAGTAATAAATGACATTATTTTCATTTTTGGGTGAACGAACCCTTTAATGTTGCGCCCTCCTGTATATTATGCATACTTAAAATGTTGCACATGAAATTTCCCTTCAAGGACCAATGAAATATATCTTCCTATCAAACACATCCAGGCTGTTCTTTGAAGTCTTGTGTGAACGTTCTGGACTGAATCAAGAACTACCTCCTAATCTGTATACAATCATCCCTGATTAGTATGTGATGTGATTAGTAAGATTACTGCATCAAAATCAAAAGACAAAGATAACAGTGTGCCAAAGGTACCTGTATAAAATACTATTTCTAGTGGTCCCTCTGTGGTGCATGTTTTTGGGCTAATCTGACAACTCCTTTTTTTTTTTTTTTTTTATAAAAAAAAAATAATAAAAAAAAAGGTAAGTAATAAGCAAAGAATTTCAATGCAATCCTTTACTTTTAGTTTAAACTTTAAAGTACTACAAATTGGTCTGGGTGACCGTCTCACCTGGTCAGTGATTTGGTGTGAGTGTTTATGACATTCAGGGCTTCTTTAAAACCTCCATTCTGGATCAAACAGACGATTTTGCAGCGCAGTGCAGTAACATCATCCCTATTTTCATGAAGAACTGCAACAAGAGAATGCAAGAATCAGTAAACAAATACAAATATATATAAAATACAGACCATACAAGGTAATATTATGGAATTAAGTAAGCTTAAAAAACGAATAACTTTAGATCTCTAAACGAATATGTAATAAAGACATGTTTACATTTTAATCCAGCCCTTAATGACACGTAATCACTAAGCACAGACCCCTCAAACCTCTAGAAAGTCTTCAAGACTCCGAAGACACCCTATAACAGCCTCTCATATATTGCATTATTACAGTAAACATCACATTTTCCTTAATAAAATCTGACATTTGTGTAAAAAGCAGTCATTCGCGAATCCACTGCACTGCAGGTTAGACACATGCTACAGGAGAAATGGAGCTAAACAGTGGTTTTAAGAAGAGTGAGAACAATCTGGACAAAAATGTGAATGATATGTTTTTGTTTTACTTTTGTTGACAGCTTTCAGTGCTCTAGTAAAGTCGCCGTTCTGTCCGCAGCGGTTAATTTCGGTCCAGAGAGCAGCAACGGGCCCCGATCCGCTCGCCATCTTCAGCCATATGAGCGGAACCAGCGGCCGGGGCAGAATAAAAGTCCCCCAGCAACACAAAGGCACAATAAAAGTCCGCAATCAAAATCGTACATTTAGATGGGAATTTTTTTTTTTAATCGAAATAACAATAGGGGGATGCAGAGTCATACAAAAACACTTGAAACTATGAAACAATAAAATCTAAATTCTGCATCTTGTATCAAAAATCAATCATACATCTAATACATCAAGCCTTTTCAGCAGCTGAGATGTCGTAACAGATTGTTCACAGACAAGGCTTAGTATAAAATAATAAGCACACTATTAAATTATTAAGGACTACACTACACGTGATACTTACTAAACTTATTGTTTGTCCTCCCACAAACAGACAGTATCCTGTACAGTATCTCATTATCACTTTTTTTAAACCTTATTCTTTGCACGCTTCCTGAATACATTACACACACAAAAAGACATCATCATATACGACTTCCATTCTCATCTCTGTGAACGAAACCCAGTCTGAGGTTTTGAAAAATAACTTCATGAATCATAGCATCCTCATATTGTTTGTACTGTAGGAACTGATGCTGGTCCGGAGAGAAAGCTTACATATTTTAATAAAGCATCAGAGTCATTTGGGACCTGGGCCCACATTAGAGGTCGAGGGCAGGTCACTGAAAGTTTGCTAAAATTAAAATAAATTCCAAAGCAATGAAATATAATGTGAAAACTCCAATGAACATTACACTACGTTTCAAGTGTTTTCACTTCAGCCTTTCTATTAAAATGCATTAATGCATGTCAATTTCCACTTGCAGTCTTTTTCTCTGTGTATAAACGATATGATATTTAGTTCGCAGAGAAATATAGTGCACAAAAGATTGTTTAATGACTTCACAGATGCTCAAGCTGTGTTTTTGTGGTCAGGTTATGGTCATCATCTGATCATCAAACATTTCAGACGTCTTGTTCGTTTTCAGTTCATTCTACATTTCTGCAACTCTAAACTCATTTCCATGTGTGCCTTTTCTAGAAGGCCACCATTGGACTTCTGTCATTCCAGTATACTCAATAAACTGTTTTATTGTCAATTTATTTATTTATTTTAGTGCTCCTTGAACTGATAGGGGCCAGTGTTTAGATTATCACATTCATTGCATGAAACCATTGCAATTCTCCCTAAAATGCTTCTATATATTGGAATTGTTGGAGCAGCTTCTATTTTATCAATCTGCACCAGAAGGGGGCACAACAAAGCAGTTTGCAAGAGGCAAACTTAAATTAAACAAATTAGTTGTTAAATTAACAGTTATGAGTATTTAGAACTTTCTTTTTCTTTTGCGTTCACAGCACTGACATATTTCATTGTTTTGAGTTGTATGAACTAATTTCCTTTAATTTAGACTAACCTAAGTTTAACTGAAACTGGGCTAGGATTTTTTATTTCCCAGCATGCTTTACCCATGGCACTCAAAAGGGAGAGTAAATGCTATGATTAAGTGTTATATAGTGTTTCTTTGTGCAAGATTAATGGTAAGGGAGATGTAGTAGTGATTCATGTTTTGTTATGCTAATTTAGAAGAGTTTCTGCTAATGTGGGTTTTTGGAGAGTTACCATTTGGACAAGTGACGCATGAGTCTTGGTTTGAGAGCAGGTAAGACACAAACTGCTGTACTCAATCAGTAAGCGCTATGTCATGCTGTTTTAGCAAATTAACACGTTGGCATTTTTTAAATTCTTGTTATAGCTAGCAAAATATTTATGTTGAAATAACTTGATAATTTTAAGTTAAATGTATAAATTAGTGTACTCAAATATTTCAAGTTAAGAACAATAAAAATGTATGAGTACAAAATAAAAATCTTATTTAAACTTTGAGTTTCTTAACTTAAACAAATCTCATTAGGGCTTAGAGTGAAGTAAATAACTTATTTGATTTGCAAGAACTCAAAATAAAAAAGTTGATTAACTAAATATTTTATGTTAATTGCTATCAAAAGTTAGCTAACTTACTTAAAGTTAGGAGCAATTAACATGCATGTGTACAACAAACTCAAAACTTGATAGTTCTGCTTACTTAAAAACATCATAACTCAAAAAATCTGATGTAACTGATTACCAAATTTTTTTTAGTTAGCCCAACTTATTTAGGTTTACAATGTACTGCTATAGTCTGAAATTGGTTTTATTGAGCGACAATATTTGCTGGACTGGAATAAATGTTCTACGGCAGGTTTTACCTTAATGAGGGCATATTTTAACCATATAACAGTAAAACACTCACAGTGTGTTGTCATACATGTTTGATCATTCGAATAAGATAATTAGCTGAAATTAGTGCTGTCAAAGCGATGAATCAGTTTGTGTTTATATAATATATGTGTGTTTACTATACGCCGATCAGGCATAATATTATGACCACCTTTCTAATATATGCTATGCAGCCCCATACGCAATAAACTGCGATGCACTGTGTATTCTGACACCTTTTTTTATCAGAACCAGCATTAACTTATTGAGCAATTTGAGCTACAGTAGCTCGTCTGTTTGATCGGACCACACGGATCAGCCTTCGCTCCCCACGTGCATTAATGAGCCTTGGCCGGCCATGACCCAGTCTCCGGTTCTCCACTGTTCCTTCCTTGGAGCACTTTTGATAGATACTGACCACTGCAGACCGGGAACACCCCACAAGAGCTGCAGTTTTGGAGATGCTCTGACCCAGTGGTCTAGCCATCACAATTTGCCCCTTGTCAAACTCGCTCAAATCCTTGTCCATTTTTCCTGCTTCTAACACATCAACTTTGAGGACAGAATGTTCACTTGCTGCCTAATATATCCCACCCACTAACAGGTGCCGTGATGACGATATAATCAGTGTAATTCACTTCACCTTTCAGTGGTCATAATGTTATGCCTGATTGGTGTATGTATATATATATATATATATATATACATATATATACACTCACCTAAAGGATTATTAGGAACACCATACTAATACTTTCGCCTTTCGCCTTCAGAACTGCCTTAATTCTACGTGGCATTGATTCAACAAGGTGCTGAAAGCATTCTTTAGAAATGTTGGCCCATATTGATAGGATAGCATCTTGCAGTTGATGGAGATTTGTGGGATGCACATCCAGGGCACGAAGCTCCCGTTCCACCACATCCCAAAGATGCTCTATTGGGTTGAGATCTGGTGACTGTGGGGGCCATTTTAGTACAGTGAACTCATTGTCATGTTCAAGAAACCAATTTGAAATGATTCGAGCTTTGTGACATGGTGCATTATCCTGCTGGAAGTAGCCATCAGAGGATGGGTACATGGTGGTCATAAAGGGATGGACATGGTCAGAAACAATGCTCAGGTAGGCCGTGGCATTTAAACGATGCCCAATTGGCACTAAGGGGCCTAAAGTGTGCCAAGAAAACATCCCCCACACCATTACACCACCAGCCTGCACAGTGGTAACAAGGCATGATGGATCCATGTTCTCATTCTGTTTACGCCAAATTCTGACTCTACCATCTGAATGTCTCAACAGAAATCGAGACTCATCAGACCAGGCAACATTTTTCCAGTCTTCAACTGTCCAATTTTGGTGAGCTCGTGCAAATTGTAGCCTCTTTTTCCTATTTGTAGTGGAGATGAGTGGTACCCGGTGGGGTCTTCTGCTGTTGTAGCCCATCCGCCTCAAGGTTGTGCGTGTTGTGGCTTCACAAATGCTTTGCTGCATACCTCGGTTGTAACGAGTGGTTATTTCAGTCAAAGTTGCTCTTCTATCAGCTTGAATCAGTCGGCCCATTCTCCTCTGACCTCTAGCTTCAACAAGGCATTTTCGCCCACAGGACTGCCGCATACTGGATGTTTTTCCCTTTTCACACCATTCTTTGTAAACTCTAGAAATGGTTGTGCGTGAAAATCCCAGTAACTGAGCAGATTGTGAAATACTCAGACCGGCCCGTCTGGCACCAACAACCATGCCACGCTCAAAATTGCTTAAATCACCTTTCTTTCCCATTCTGACATTCAGTTTGGAGTTCAGGAGATTGTCTTGACCAGGACCACACCCCTAAATACATTGAAGCAACTGCCATGTGATTGGTTGATTAGATAATTGCATTAATGAGAAATTGAACAGGTGTTCCTAATAATCCTTTAGGTGAGTGTATATATATATATATGTGTGTGTGTGTGTGTGTGTGTGTGTGCCTGTGTGTGTATATATATATATATATATATATATATATTTATATATATGTACATGCACACACATATTATATAAACACAAACGTTTATGTTAAATCGCGATTAACCGATTTGACAGCACTAGTTGAAATAAATTCTCAGTTTTATTAATTCTGTGCTAATTTGTCCAATACCTGGGTTACATTGTACACTAGACCCATATTAAACCCATAACCAAATCCAGGTCTAAAACAGATCATCATAAAATATATCATAGGTTACAGTATAACAGATTTACTTTCAGTATTTCTCCTTTTTTCTGTCTCATTGATACAGTATCGCCATCAGAGCGGATGTTCAGATGTGTTAACACTGAATCAAAACGCATTAGATAATTATCAGTCTGGGCCCTTTTCCAACATCTTGACTAAGTTTTTCTGTCTTCTGGAAGTCAGTGTGAACTGTGAACAGTGACATATTAAAAAAGAAATAAAAAAAACATGTTTGAACCTTGAGGCGTGAAAATGTTTATTATTACTGGCAAATGTCTGACTTCTGCTGGATGTGCCTTCGACCTATTTCATCATATAGATTGCCAAAGACTGCTGACAAAGTGGAATGAGCACTCCTACATAATGCATATAAATAATTTAGATTGAAGATAATATCTGCAACCCATCCAACAGAGGTGCTTTTGTTTACTGTACCACTGAGTAAGCAATGAACCACAGCGTGTCAAACCAACACCTACACTGCAATTTGCATGTATGTCATTGTACACCAATCCCTGCGCACTCGGCCTGGTCAAGCAAAACACCCTTTGGACATCAATGCATTTGCAAGTCAACTAAAGAATTAAGGATAAAAAAACAATGAGAGCAGAATCAGGATTGTGTCTGCATGGAAACAGAGGTTAGGGGAATGATATCAGTGACGTCATGATCTTATAGAGGTATTTCCAGGCATCAATATTAGTGTGTGGGCTTTGAGGTAGGATGTCTTGCTCTTTTGCTGTGAAACACCGCGGATGTTTCCACTTTGCTGATAAACATTAAATTATCCAAGGATCTATCACCTCTCATGCATGCAATAAAAGATACACTCTACAATGAGCTAAACTGAGGTTTTCTGAAGTTAGCAAATGCCACGCGAAGAGTTTTGCATCTATTGTTTTGATCATTCCATTTCTAATAGTAACAGTATTTTATTTTTGGAAAAAGGTTTTATTAATTAGATCAGATATCATTTCACATGATACTTTCATTGTACATCAATAATAATAATAATAATAATAATGCATAGAAATGAATTGAATTGAATTGAAGAGAAAATAAGTAATCAAAAGTATGACACAAATGGATCAATAGGAATTATTATGTTGTGAACAAAAGTGTTAAATAAATCAAAATAATCTTATATTTGAGTTTTTTTTAGCCATCATTGACTGGATGAATGTCTCAATAAAGTCCTAATAAATAATAATAATAATAAAAAAACATGGAAATTGGACAGGTTGAAATTCTGTTTGTTTTTGGCAACATATTACTCTGTTATCATCTTGGAAAAGGTTGAAAATCTAAGCATGCGGCTCACTCAAAGTTTGTCCCCTCTTCTTTTGATGTCAACATTGCGTTTTTGTGGTTAATGATAACACACACACACACACACACACAGAGTGTTGAGTCATACACATCTCTGGAAAACTGTTTTCATGAGTAACTGTTTAAAAACCCCTTTGTTGTCCCTAAATGCACAACCGGTTTTAATGTTACTTCCTGGTGACCTTCACAGTCCATCACATTGGGGGGGAAGAAAGAGTGTATAAGAAATCTCCTCCAGATGTAGATGGCAGCCCATTTCCGCCACATAAGAGAAAAAAAATCATGCTCCGGTAAATCATAATTATGACATACTCCCCCGGTTTCACAGACAAGGTTTAAGATAGTCCCAGACTAAAATGCATGTTTGAGTTGTTTTAACTGAAAGAAACTTGCACTGGCATATCCTTAAATATGTCAGTGCCATTGTTTTGTCTTAAGATGCACACCAGTAATGTTTTTTTTCTAAAGCACGTTTATAAAAGTCACTTAAATGTCCTAACTAAACTAATGCCTAATTCTATTTTAGTCTAAGCCCTGTTTGTGAAACCGATGAAAAAGATGAAATTATGATATATAGTCATAATTATGAGATAAAAAGTTACAATTAAGACATAAAAAGTCATTTTTATCATAAATTCATAATTGACTTTTAACCTCATAATTTGAAAAAAATTTTAAGTCATAATTTCGATTTATTCCCTAGGGTTCCCAGATCTAAGCCTAGTCCCAGACTAAAATGCATGTTTGAGCTGTTTTAATTGAAAGCAACTTGCATCCATTGTTTTGTCTCAAGATGCACAACAATACTGTTTTTTTTGTAAGACATGTTTATAAAAGCTACTTAAATGTCCTAATTGAACTAACGTTAAACCCTAATCCGGGTTTAATCTAAACCCTGTCTATGAAACCAGGCCTTTATGTCATAATTTTGTAATCATTTCGACTTTTTATCTCATATTTATGACTTTTAAAGTAATAATTTCGACTTTTCATCTTATAATTATGATTTTTTTTTTTTACAGTTATAATTTCGACTTTGTCTCAATTAGTATGTCGTAATTTCGATTTTTTTTAATCTCATATTTGTTACTTTTACAGTCATCATTTCGATTTTGTCTCATAATTATGACAATTATGTCGTAATGTCGATTTTTTTTGTAATTATTATGACTTTTATTTGGACTTTTTATGTCATAATTATGATTTAAATTACCAGAGCATGATTTTTTTTCTCTTATATGTGGCGGAAATGGCGTTCCATAATCTATCTGTTTATCTATCTCTGAATCTGTGATTGTGGATCAGATTCTGTCGTGTTGTGAGTGAATCCCTCAGGGTAAGCGCGTGGTGGGCGTGTGTGTATGTGAATTAATGTGTATTTGTGTTCGTTTGGAGATAAAATTATAACATTTTCTGCTTCATCGATCAGTTATGATAAATGACGATCAATATAAGTTTGTATTTATTGTTAAGCTCAGCTAAATTAGCGCGCTAGCAGCGCGACTAGCGTCTCTTTTTACTTCAATCCGCTTTATTTCACCCTAACCTGTCAGATATCAATACTGTGTTTATATGGGTTTAGTTTGAATGTGTTTTATGCGAGTTTGCGATCTAATACACAATTTTAAATGTCGTTAAATAATAGCCTATATGTAAATTGCCACGCGCTCTTCCTTCATGTGAAGTTAATCATAATAAATTTATTGAAACTATCCATAAAACCATTAGGACCTGTATGATAAAACATCAATAACATAATTCCTAATATGAGTTTTCCTGTAAACACTGCCTGTAGTTGTTTGTTTTTTTCTTTCTTATAGTCAATATCTAACTTTATTATCTCTCTTTTTGTATTTCTGTCTCTAAAGCTGTTAGATGAAGATGATGATGATGAAGGGTTCATCCTCCAGAGGGTCCAGCATGCTCCACAGCCGCTTGACAAACTCCTCTCCTTCACCTTTTAAGGACATTATCAACAACAACAACAACAACACATATCTGCCTGGACAACCATTGAGCACCTCCACCCAAATCAGTTAAGCGTTAGGGGTTTATTTTTCTTTCATTCATTCTTTTGTATTCCTGGACAGACTGGTCTTTGCTTTATTTTAAACAAATTTCCATTGACAAATGACTTATTTGTGTTTTAAAGTCAACATGAAATAGATCCCATTTTACTTCTGTAATGGGATGTATTTCTTAGTAAGAGTGAGAGGTCAGAGCCAGAGGTCCTCAAATGATAATAATGAAAGTCATTTCAGAGGCAAAATTACAAAGACAAACATTTCTTCTTTGTATATTTGTGCACAAATCATTGTTTTTATACAATACATATTAATTCAAAGCAGCTTCAATGTAATAAACAGGAAAATACAGTAACAGAATCAATGATTCATCAAATATTTAAACACATTTAAATTCTGCTGTAAAGCATATTTAAAAAAAACAGTAGTGTCATTATTTAGCTCGAGTCAGTTCAGTGTTGGTTCATTTCAATATAGTGTTCTACAGAAGATAATAGTGTCATCATTCAGCTCAATTTAGTTCAGGTTTTGAAGAAAAAGTAAGACTTTCGTTTATCTTCGGAACACAAATTAAGATATTTTTGATAAAATCTGAGAGCTTCCTGAACCTCATTGGTTCTTGCTGAAGCTCAAATGTGCTGTGTAACACGAGAACGAACCTCATTGGTTCTTGCTGAAGCTCACACGTGATACGTAACACGAGAATGAACCTCACTGGTTCTTGCTGAAGCTCAAATGTGCTGTGTAACACGAGAATGAACCTCATTGGTTCTTGCTGAAGCTCACACGTGATGCGTAACACGAGAATGAACCTCGCTGGTTCTTGCTGAAGCTCAAATGTGCTGTGTAACACGAGAATGAACCTCATTGGTTCTTGCTGGAGCTCAAACGTGCTGCGTAACATGAGAATAAACCTCACTGGTTCTTGCTGGAGCTCAAACGTGCTGCGTAACATGAGAATAAACCTCACTGGTTCTTGCTGGAGCTCAAGCGTGCTGCATAACATGAGAATAAACCTCATTGGTTCTTGCTGAAGCTCAAACGTGCTGCGTAACACGAGAATGAACCTCATTGGTTCTTGCTGAAGCTCACACGTGATGCGTAACACGAGAATGAGCCTCACTGGTTCTTGCTGAAGCTCAAATGTGCTGTGTAACACGAGAATGAACCTCATTGGTTCTTGCTGAAGATCACACGTGAAGCGTAACACGAGAATGAACCTCACTGGTTCTTGCTGAAGCTCAAATGTGCTGCGTAACACGAGAATGAACCTCACTGGTTCTTGCTGGAGCTCAAACGTGCTGCGTAACCTGAGAATAAACCTCACTGGTTCTTGCTGAAGCTCAAACATGCTGCTTAACACGAGAATGAACCTCACTGGTTCTTGAGAAGCTCAAACGTGCTGCATAACACGAGAATGAACCGCATTGGTTCTTGCTTGAGCTCAAACGTGCTGCGTAACAGGAGAATGAAACTCATTGGTTCTTGTTGAAGCTCAAACGTGCTGCGTAACACGAGAAAGAACCTCATTGGTTCTTGCTGGAGCTAAAACGTGCTGCGTAACAGGAGAATGAACCTCATTGGTTCTTGCTGGAGCTCAAACGTGCTGCGTAACACGAGAATGAATCTCATTGGTTCTTGCTGGAGCTCAAACGTGCTGCGTAACACGAGAATGAACCTCAATGGTTCTTGCTGAAGCTCACACGTGATGCGTAACACGAGAATGAACCTCACTGGTTCTTGAGAAGCTCAAACGTGCTGCGTAACACGAGAATGAACCTCACTGGTTCTTGAGAAGCTCAAACGTGCTGCGTAACACGGGAATGAACCTCACTGGTTCTTGAGAAGCTCAAACGTGCTGCGTAACACGGGAATGAACCTCATTGGTTCTTGCTGGAGCTCAAACGTGCTGCGTAACATGAGAATGAACCTCACTGGTTCTTGCTGAAGCTCAAACGTGCTGCGTAACACGAGAATGAACCTCATTGGTTCTTGAGAAGCTCAAACGTGCTGCGTAACACTAGAATGAACCTCATTGGTTCTTGAGAAGCTCAAACGTGCTGCGTAACACGAGAATGAACCTTATTGGTTCTTGAGAAGCTCAAACGTGATGCGTAACACGAGAATGAACCTCATTGGTTCTTGCTTGAGCTCAAACGTGCTGCGTAACAGGAGAATGAAACTCATTGGTTCTTGTTGAAGCTCAAACGTGCTGCGTAACACGAGAAAGAACCTCATTGGTTCTTGCTGGAGCTCAAACGTGCTGCGTAACAGGAGAATGAACCTCATTGGTTCTTGCTGGAGCTCAAACGTGCTGCGTAACACGAGAATGAATCTCATTGGTTCTTGCTGGAGCTCAAACGTGCTGCGTAACACGAGAATGAACCTCAATGGTTCTTGCTGAAGCTCACACGTGATGCGTAACACGAGAATGAACCTCACTGGTTCTTGAGAAGCTCAAACGTGCTGCGTAACACGAGAATGAACCTCACTGGTTCTTGAGAAGCTCAAACGTGCTGCGTAACACGGGAATGAACCTCACTGGTTCTTGAGAAGCTCAAACGTGCTGCGTAACACGAGAATGAACCTCAATGGTTCTTGCTGAAGCTCACACGTGATGCGTAACACGAGAATGAACCTCACTGGTTCTTGAGAAGCTCAAACGTGCTGCGTAACACGAGAATGAACCTCACTGGTTCTTGAGAAGCTCAAACGTGCTGCGTAACACGGGAATGAACCTCACTGGTTCTTGAGAAGCTCAAACGTGCTGCGTAACACGGGAATGAACCTCATTGGTTCTTGCTGGAGCTCAAACGTGCTGCGTAACATGAGAATGAACCTCACTGGTTCTTGCTGAAGCTCAAACGTGCTGCGTAACACGAGAATGAACCTCATTGGTTCTTGAGAAGCTCAAACGTGCTGCGTAACACTAGAATGAACCTCATTGGTTCTTGAGAAGCTCAAACGTGCTGCGTAACACGAGAATGAACCTTATTGGTTCTTGAGAAGCTCAAACGTGATGCGTAACACGAGAATGAACCTCATTGGTTCTTGCTTGAGCTCAAACGTGCTGCGTAACAGGAGAATGAAACTCATTGGTTCTTGTTGAAGCTCAAACGTGCTGCGTAACACGAGAAAGAACCTCATTGGTTCTTGCTGGAGCTCAAACGTGCTGCGTAACAGGAGAATGAACCTCATTGGTTCTTGCTGGAGCTCAAACGTGCTGCGTAACACGAGAATGAATCTCATTGGTTCTTGCTGGAGCTCAAACGTGCTGCGTAACACGAGAATGAACCTCAATGGTTCTTGCTGAAGCTCACACGTGATGCGTAACACGAGAATGAACCTCACTGGTTCTTGCTGAAGCTCAAATGTGCTGCGTAACACGAGAATGAACCTCACTGGTTCTTGCTGGAGCTCAAACGTGCTGCGTAACATGAGAATAAACCTCACTGGTTCTTGCTGAAGCTCAAACATGCTGCATAACACGAGAATGAACCTCTTTGGTTCTTGAGAAGCTCAAACGTGCTGCATAACACGAGAATGAACCTCACTGGTTCTTGAGAAGCTCACACGTGCTGCGTAACACGAGAATGAACCTCATTGTTCTTGCTGAAGCTCAAACGTGCTGCGTAACACGAGAATGAACCTCATTGTTTTTGCTGAAGCTCAAAAGTGCTGCGTAACATGAGAATGAACCTCACTGGTTCTTGCTGAAGCTCACACGTGATGTGTAACACGAGAATGAACCTCATTGGTTCTTGCTGAAGCTCACACGTGCTGCGTAACACAAGAATGAACCTCATTGGTTCTTGCTGGAGCTCAAACGTGCTGCGTAACACGAGAATGAACCTCATTGGTTCTTGCTGAAGCTCAAACGTGCTGCGTAACACGAGAATGAACCTCATTGGTTCTTGCTGAAGCTCACACGTGATGCGTAACACGAGAATGAACCTCACTGGTTCTTGCTGAAGCTCAAATGTGCTGTGTAACACGAGAATGAACCTCATTGGTTCTTGCTGAAGCTCACACGTGATGTGTAACACGAGAATGAACCTCATTGGTTCTTGCTGAAGCTCACACGTGATGCGTAACACGAGAATGAAACTCACTGGTTCTTGCTGAAGCTCAAATGTGCTGCGTAACACGAGAATGAACCTCACTGGTTCTTGCTGGAGCTCAAACGTGCTGCGTAACATGAGAATAAACCTCACTGGTTCTTGCTGAAGCTCAAACATGCTGCTTAACACGAGAATGAACCTCATTGGTTCTTGAGAATCTCAAACGTGCTGCGTAACACGAGAATGAACCTCACTGGTTCTTGCTGAAGCTCACACGTGATGCGTAACACGAGAATGAACCTCACTGGTTCTTGCTGAAGCTCACGCGTGATGCGTAACACGAGAATGAACCTCACTGGTTCTTGCTGAAGCTCACACGTGCTGTGTAACACGAGAATGAACCTCACTGGCTCTTGCTGAAGCTCAAACGTGCTGCGTAACACGAGAATGAACCTCATTGGTTCTTGAGAAGCTCAAACGTGCTGCGTAACACTAGAATGAACCTCATTGGTTCTTGAGAAGCTCAAACGTGCTGCGTAACACGAGAATGAACCTTATTGGTTCTTGAGAAGCTCAAACGTGATGCGTAACACGAGAATGAACCGCATTGGTTCTTGTTTGAGCTCAAACGTGCTGCGTAACAGGAGAATGAAACTCATTGGTTCTTGTTGAAGCTCAAACGTGCTGCGTAACACGAGAAAGAACCTCATTGGTTCTTGCTGGAGCTCAAACGTGCTGCGTAACAGGAGAATGAACCTCATTGGTTCTTGCTGGAGCTCAAACGTGCTGCGTAACACGAGAATGAATCTCATTGGTTCTTGCTGGAGCTCAAACGTGCTGCGTAACACGAGAATGAACCTCAATGGTTCTTGCTGAAGCTCACACGTGATGCGTAACACGAGAATGAACCTCACTGGTTCTTGCTGAAGCTCAAATGTGCTGCGTAACACGAGAATGAACCTCACTGGTTCTTGCTGGAGCTCAAACGTGCTGCATAACATGAGAATAAACCTCACTGGTTCTTGCTGAAGCTCAAACATGCTGCATAACACGAGAATGAACCTCTTTGGTTCTTGAGAAGCTCAAACGTGCTGCATAACACGAGAATGAACCTCACTGGTTCTTGAGAAGCTCAAACGTGCTGCGTAACACGAGAATGAACCTCATTGGTTTTTGCTGGAGCTCAAACGTGCTGCGTAACATGAGAATGAACCTCACTGGTTCTTGCTGAAGCTCACACGTGCTGCGTAACACGAGAATGAACCTCATTGTTCTTGCTGAAGCTCAAACGTGCTGCGTAACACGAGAATGAACCTCATTGTTTTTGCTGAAGCTCAAAAGTGCTGCGTAACATGAGAATGAACCTCACTGGTTCTTGCTGAAGCTCACACGTGATGTGTAACACGAGAATGAACCTCATTGGTTCTTGCTGAAGCTCACACGTGCTGCGTAACACAAGAATGAACCTCATTGGTTCTTGCTGGAGCTCAAACGTGCTGCGTAACATGAGAATGAACCTCATTGGTTCTTGCTGAAGCTCAAACGTGCTGCGTAACACGAGAATGAACCTCATTGGTTCTTGCTGAAGCTCACACGTGATGCGTAACACGAGAATGAACCTCACTGGTTCTTGCTGAAGCTCAAATGTGCTGTGTAACACGAGAATGAACCTCATTGGTTCTTGCTGAAGCTCACACGTGATGTGTAACACGAGAATGAACCTCATTGGTTCTTGCTGAAGCTCACACGTGATGCGTAACACGAGAATGAAACTCACTGGTTCTTGCTGAAGCTCAAATGTGCTGCGTAACACGAGAATGAACCTCACTGGTTCTTGCTGGAGCTCAAACGTGCTGCGTAACATGAGAATAAACCTCACTGGTTCTTGCTGAAGCTCAAACATGCTGCTTAACACGAGAATGAACCTCATTGGTTCTTGAGAATCTCAAACGTGCTGCGTAACACGAGAATGAACCTCACTGGTTCTTGCTGAAGCTCACACGTGATGCGTAACACGAGAATGAACCTCACTGGTTCTTGCTGAAGCTCACGCGTGATGCGTAACACGAGAATGAACCTCACTGGTTCTTGCTGAAGCTCACACGTGCTGCGTAACACGAGAATGAACCTCATTGGTTCTTGCTGAAGCTCACACGTGATGTGTAACACGAGAATGAACCTCATTGGTTCTTGCTGAAGCTCACACGTGATGCGTAACACGAGAATGAAACTCACTGGTTCTTGCTGAAGCTCAAATGTGCTGCGTAACACGAGAATGAACCTCACTGGTTCTTGCTGGAGCTCAAACGTGCTGCGTAACATGAGAATAAACCTCACTGGTTCTTGCTGAAGCTCAAACATGCTGCTTAACACGAGAATGAACCTCATTGGTTCTTGAGAATCTCAAACGTGCTGCGTAACACGAGAATGAACCTCACTGGTTCTTGCTGAAGCTCACACGTGATGCGTAACACGAGAATGAACCTCACTGGTTCTTGCTGAAGCTCACGCGTGATGCGTAACACGAGAATGAACCTCACTGGTTCTTGCTGAAGCTCACACGTGCTGTGTAACACGAGAATGAACCTCACTGGCTCTTGCTGAAGCTCAAACGTGCTGCGTAACACGAGAATGAACCTCATTGGTTCTTGAGAAGCTCAAACGTGCTGCGTAACACTAGAATGAACCTCATTGGTTCTTGAGAAGCTCAAACGTGCTGCGTAACACGAGAATGAACCTTATTGGTTCTTGAGAAGCTCAAACGTGATGCGTAACACGAGAATGAACCGCATTGGTTCTTGTTTGAGCTCAAACGTGCTGCGTAACAGGAGAATGAAACTCATTGGTTCTTGTTGAAGCTCAAACGTGCAGCGTAACACGAGAAAGAACCTCATTGGTTCTTGCTGGAGCTCAAACGTGCTGCGTAACAGGAGAATGAACCTCATTGGTTCTTGCTGGAGCTCAAACGTGCTGCGTAACACGAGAATGAATCTCATTGGTTCTTGCTGGAGCTCAAACGTGCTGCGTAACACGAGAATGAACCTCAATGGTTCTTGCTGAAGCTCAAATGTGCTGCGTAACACGAGAATGAACCTCACTGGTTCTTGCTGGAGCTCAAACGTGCTGCATAACATGAGAATAAACCTCACTGGTTCTTGCTGAAGCTCAAACATGCTGCATAACACGAGAATGAACCTCTTTGGTTCTTGAGAAGCTCAAACGTGCTGCATAACACGAGAATGAACCTCACTGGTTCTTGAGAAGCTCAAACGTGCTGCGTAACACGAGAATGAACCTCATTGTTCTTGCTGAAGCTCAAACGTGCTGCGTAACACGAGAATGAACCTCATTGTTTTTGCTGAAGCTCAAAAGTGCTGCGTAACATGAGAATGAACCTCACTGGTTCTTGCTGAAGCTCACACGTGATGTGTAACACGAGAATGAACCTCATTGGTTCTTGCTGAAGCTCACACGTGCTGCGTAACACAAGAATGAACCTCATTGGTTCTTGCTGGAGCTCAAACGTGCTGCGTAACACAAGAATGAACCTCATTGGTTCTTGCTGAAGCTCAAACGTGCTGCGTAACACGAGAATGAACCTCATTGGTTCTTGCTGAAGCTCACACGTGATGCGTAACACGAGAATGAACCTCACTGGTTCTTGCTGAAGCTCAAATGTGCTGTGTAACACGAGAATGAACCTCATTGGTTCTTGCTGAAGCTCACACGTGATGTGTAACACGAGAATGAACCTCATTGGTTCTTGCTGAAGCTCACACGTGATGCGTAACACGAGAATGAAACTCACTGGTTCTTGCTGAAGCTCAAATGTGCTGCGTAACACGAGAATGAACCTCACTGGTTCTTGCTGGAGCTCAAACGTGCTGCGTAACATGAGAATAAACCTCACTGGTTCTTGCTGAAGCTCAAACATGCTGCTTAACACGAGAATGAACCTCATTGGTTCTTGAGAATCTCAAACGTGCTGCGTAACACGAGAATGAACCTCACTGGTTCTTGCTGAAGCTCACACGTGATGCGTAACACGAGAATGAACCTCACTGGTTCTTGCTGAAGCTCACGCGTGATGCGTAACACGAGAATGAACCTCACTGGTTCTTGCTGAAGCTCACACGTGCTGCGTAACACGAGAATGAACCTCACTGGCTCTTGCTGAAGCTCAAACATGCTGCTTAACACGAGAATGAACCTCATTGGTTCTTGAGAAGCTCAAACGTGCTGCTTAACACGAGAATGAACCTCACTGGTTCTTGAGAAGCTCAAACGTGCTCCGTAACACGGGAATGAACCTCACTGGTTCTTGAGAAGCTCAAACGTGCTGCGTAACACGAGAATGAACCTCATTGGTTCTTGCTGGAGCTCAAATGTGCTGCGTAACACGAGAATGAACATCATTGGTTCTTGCTGGAGCTCAAACGTGCTGCGTAACACAAGAATGAACCTCATTGGTTCTTGCTGGAGCTCAAACGTGCTGCGTAACACGAGGATGAACCTCATTGATTCTTGCTGAAGCTCACACGTGATGTGTAACACGAGAATGAACCTCATTGGTTCTTGAGAAGCTTAAACGTGCTGCGTATCACGAGAATGAACCTCACTGGTTCTTGAGAAGCTCAAACGTGCTGCGTTACACAAGAAAGAACCTCATTGATTCTTGCTGAAGCTCACACGTGATGTGTAACACGAGAATGAACCTCATTGGTTCTTGCTGAAGCTCACACGTGATGTGTAACACGAGAATGAACCTCACTGGTTCTTGCTGAAGCTCACACGTGCTGCGTAACACGAGAATGAACCTCATTGTTATTGCTGAAGCTCAAACGTGCTGCGTAACACGAGAATGAACCTCACTGGTTCTTGAGAAGCTCAAACGTGCTGCGTAACACGAGAATGAACCTCATTGGTTCTTGAGAAGCTCAAACGTGCTGCGTAACACGAGAATGAACCTCATTGGTTCTTGAGAAGCTCAAACGTGCTGCGTAACACGAGAATGAACCTAATTGGTTCTTGCTGAAGCTCAAACGTGCTGCGTAACATGAGAATGAACCTCATTGGTTCTTGCTGAAGCTCACACGTGATGTGTAACACGAGAATGAACCTCATTGGTTCTTGCTGAAGCTCAAACGTGCTACGTAACATGAGAATGAACCTCACTGGTTCTTGCTGAAGCTCAAACGTGCTGCGTAACACAAGAATGAACCTCATTGGTTCTTGAGAAGCTCAAACGTGCTGCGTAACACGAGAATGAACCTCATTGGTTTTTGCTGAAGCTCAAATGTGCTATGTAACATGAGAATGAACCTCATTGGTTCTTGCTGAAGCTCACACGTGATGTGTAACACGAGAATGAACCTCATTGGTTCTTGCTGAAGCTCAAACGTGCTACGTAACATGAGAATGAACCTCACTGGTTCTTGCTGAAGCTCAAACGTGCTGCGTAACACAAGAATGAACCTCATTGGTTCTTGAGAAGCTCAAACGTGCTGCGTAACACGAGAATGAACCTCATTGGTTCTTGCTGAAGCTCAAACGTGCTGCGTAACACGAGAATGAACCTCATTGGTTCTTGCTGAAGCTCACACGTGATGCGTAACACGAGAATGAACCTCACTGGTTCTTGCTGAAGCTCAAATGTGCTGTGTAACACGAGAATGAACCTCATTGGTTCTTGAGAAGCTCAAACATGCTGCTTAACACGAGAATGAACCTCACTGGTTCTTGAGAAGCTCAAACGTGCTGCATAACACGAGAATGAACCGCATTGGTTCTTGCTTGAGCTAAAACGTGCTGCGTAACAGGAGAATGAACCTCACTGGTTCTTGCTGAAGCTCACACGTGCTGCGTAACACGAGAATGAACCTCATTGTTCTTGCTGAAGCTCAAACGTGCTGCGTAACACGAGAATGAACCTCATTGTTTTTGAGAAGCTCAATTGTGCTGCATAACACGAGAATGAACCGCATTGGTTCTTGCTTGAGCTAAAACGTGCTGCGTAACATGAGAATGAACCTCACTGGTTCTTGCTGAAGCTCACACGTGCTGCGTAACACGAGAATGAACCTCATTGTTATTGCTGAAGCTCAAACGTGCTGCGTAACACGAGAATGAACCTCATTGTTTTTGCTGAAGCTCAAAAGTGCTGCGTAACATGAGAATGAACCTCACTGGTTCTTGCTGAAGCTCACACGTGATGTGTAACACGAGAATGAACCTCATTGGTTCTTGCTGAAGCTCACACGTGCTGCGTAACACAAGAATGAACCTCATTGGTTCTTGCTGGAGCTCAAACGTGCTGCGTAACATGAGAATGAACCTCATTGGTTCTTGCTGAAGCTCAAACGTGCTGCGTAACACGAGAATGAACCTAATTGGTTCTTGCTGAAGCTCACACGTGATGCGTAACACGAGAATGAACCTCACTGGTTCTTGCTGAAGCTCAAATGTGCTGTGTAACACGAGAATGAACCTCATTGGTTCTTGCTGAAGCTCACACGTGATGTGTAACACGAGAATGAACCTCATTGGTTCTTGCTGAAGCTCACACGTGATGCGTAACACGAGAATGAAACTCACTGGTTCTTGCTGAAGCTCAAATGTGCTGCGTAACACGAGAATGAACCTCACTGGTTCTTGCTGAAGCTCAAACGTGCTGCGTAACATGAGAATAAACCTCACTGGTTCTTGCTGAAGCTCAAACATGCTGCTTAACACGAGAATGAACCTCATTGGTTCTTGAGAATCTCAAACGTGCTGCATAACACTAGAATGAACCTCATTGGTTCTTGCTGATGCTCACACGTGATGCGTAACACGAGAATGAACCTCACTGGTTTTTGAGAAGCTCAAATGTGCTGCGTAACACGAGAATGAACATCATTGGTTCTTGCTGGAGCTCAAACGTGCTGCGTAACACAAGAATGAACATCATTGGTTCTTGCTGGAGCTCAAACGTGATGTGTAACACGAGAATGAACCTCATTGGTTCTTGAGAAGCTTAAACGTGCTGCGTATCACGAGAATGAACCTCACTGGTTCTTGAGAAGCTCAAACGTGCTGCGTAACACAAGAAAGAACCTCATTGATTCTTGCTGAAGCTCACACGTGATGTGTAACACGAGAATGAACCTCATTGGTTCTTGAGAAGCTCAAACGTGCTGCGTAACACGAGAATGAACCTCACTGGTTCTTGAGAAGCTCAAACGTGCTATGTAACATGAGAATGAACCTCATTGGTTCTTGCTGAAGCTCACACGTGATGTGTAACACGAGAATGAACCTCATTGGTTCTTGCTGAAGCTCAAACGTGCTACGTAACATGAGAATGAACCTCACTGGTTCTTGCTGAAGCTCAAACGTGCTGCGTAACACAAGAATGAACCTCATTGGTTCTTGAGAAGCTCAAACGTGCTGCGTAACACGAGAATGAACCTCACTGGTTCTTGAGAAGCTCAAACGTGCTGCGTAACACAAGAAAGAACCTCATTGATTCTTGCTGAAGCTCACACGTGATGTGTAACACGAGAATGAACCTCATTGGTTCTTGAGAAGCTCAAACGTGCTGCGTAACACGAGAATGAACCTCACTGGTTCTTGAGAAGCTCAAACGTGCTGCGTAACACGAGAATGAACCTCATTGGTTCTTGAGAAGCTTAAACGTGCTGCGTATCACGAGAATGAACCTCACTGGTTCTTGAGAAGCTCAAACGTGCTGCGTAACACAAGAAAGAACCTCATTGATTCTTGCTGAAGCTCACACGTGATGTGTAACACGAGAATGAACCTCATTGGTTCTTGAGAAGCTCAAACGTGCTGCGTAACACGAGAATGAACCTTATTGGTTCTTGAGAAGCTCAAACGTGATGCGTAACACGAGAATGAACCTCATTGGTTCTTGAGAAGCTCAAACGTGCTGCGTAACACGAGAATGAACCTCATTGGTTCTTGAGAAGCTCAAACGTGCTGCGTAACACGAGAATGAACCTAATTGGTTTTTGCTGAAGCTCAAACGTGCTGCGTAACATGAGAATGAACCTCACTGGTTCTTGCTGAAGCTCAAACGTGCTGCGTAACACGAGAATTACCCTCATTGGTTCTTGCTGAAGCTCAAACGTGCTGCGTAACACGAGAATGAACCTCATTGGTTTTTGCTGAAGCTCAAATGTGCTATGTAACATGAGAATGAACCTCATTGGTTCTTGCTGAAGCTCACACGTGATGTGTAACACGAGAATGAACCTCATTGGTTCTTGCTGAAGCTCAAACGTGCTACGTAACATGAGAATGAACCTCACTGGTTCTTGCTGAAGCTCAAACGTGCTGCGTAACACAAGAATGAACCTCATTGGTTCTTGAGAAGCTCAAACGTGCTGCGTAACACGAGAATGAACCTCATTGGTTCTTGCTGAAGCTCAAACGTGCTGCGTAACACGAGAATGAACCTCATTGGTTCTTGCTGAAGCTCACACGTGATGCGTAACACGAGAATGAACCTCACTGGTTCTTGCTGAAGCTCAAATGTGCTGTGTAACACGAGAATGAACCTCATTGGTTCTTGAGAAGCTCAAACATGCTGCTTAACACGAGAATGAACCTCACTGGTTCTTGAGAAGCTCAAACGTGCTGCATAACACGAGAATGAACCGCATTGGTTCTTGCTTGAGCTAAAACGTGCTGCGTAACAGGAGAATGAACCTCATTGGTTCTTGCTGGAGCTCAAACGTGCTGCGTAACACGAGAATGAATCTCATTGGTTCTTGCTGGAGCTCAAACGTGCTGCGTAACACGAGAATGAACCTCAATGGTTCTTGCTGAAGCTCACACGTGATGCGTAACACGAGAATGAACCTCATTGGTTCTTGAGAAGCTCAAACGTGCTGCGTAACACGAGAATGAACCTCACTGGTTCTTGAGAAGCTCAAACGTGCTGCGTAACACGAGAATGAACCTCATTGGTTCTTGAGAAGCTCAAACGTGCTGCGTAACACGAGAATGAACCTCATTGGTTCTTGAGAAGCTCAAACGTGCTGCGTAACACGAGAATTAACCTAATTGGTTTTTGCTGAAGCTCAAACGTGCTGCGTAACATGAGAATGAACCTCACTGGTTCTTGCTGAAGCTCAAACGTGCTGCGTAACACGAGAATTACCCTCATTGGTTCTTGCTGAAGCTCAAACGTGCTGCATAACACGAGAATGAACCGCATTGGTTCTTGCTTGAGCTAAAACGTGCTGCGTAACAGGAGAATGAACCTCATTGGTTCTTGCTGGAGCTCAAACGTGCTGCGTAACACGAGAATGAATCTCATTGGTTCTTGCTGGAGCTCAAACGTGCTGCGTAACACGAGAATGAACCTCAATGGTTCTTGCTGAAGCTCACACGTGATGCGTAACACGAGAATGAACCTCACTGGTTCTTGAGAAGCTCAAACGTGCTGCGTAACACGAGAATGAACCTCACTGGTTCTTGAGAAGCTCAAACGTGCTGCGTAACACGGGAATGAACCTCACTGGTTCTTGAGAAGCTCAAACGTGCTGCGTAACACGGGAATGAACCTCATTGGTTCTTGCTGGAGCTCAAACGTGCTGCGTAACATGAGAATGAACCTCACTGGTTCTTGCTGAAGCTGAAACGTGCTGCGTAACACTAGAATGAACCTCATTGGTTCTTGAGAAGCTCAAACGTGCTGCGTAACACGAGAATGAACCTTATTGGTTCTTGAGAAGCTCAAACGTGATGCGTAACACGAGAATGAACCGCATTGGTTCTTGCTTGAGCTCAAACGTGCTGCGTAACAGGAGAATGAAACTCATTGGTTCTTGTTGAAGCTCAAACGTGCTGCGTAACACGAGAATGAACCTCACTGGTTCTTGCTGAAGCTCACGCGTGATGCGTAACACGAGAATGAACCTCACTGGTTCTTGCTGAAGCTCACACGTGCTGTGTAACACGAGAATGAACCTCACTGGCTCTTGCTGAAGCTCAAACATGCTGCGTAACACGAGAATGAACCTCATTGGTTCTTGAGAAGCTCAAACGTGCTGCGTAACACTAGAATGAACCTCATTGGTTCTTGAGAAGCTCAAACGTGCTGCGTAACACGAGAATGAACCTTATTGGTTCTTGAGAAGCTCAAACGTGCTGCGTAACACAAGAATGAACCTCATTGGTTCTTGAGAAGCTCAAACGTGCTGCGTAACACGAGAATGAACCTCATTGGTTTTTGCTGAAGCTCAAATGTGCTATGTAACATGAGAATGAACCTCATTGGTTCTTGCTGAAGCTCACACGTGATGTGTAACACGAGAATGAACCTTATTGGTTCTTGCTGAAGCTCAAACGTGCTACGTAACATGAGAATGAACCTCACTGGTTCTTGCTGAAGCTCAAACGTGCTGCGTAACACAAGAATGAACCTCATTGGTTCTTGAGAAGCTCAAACGTGCTGCGTAACACGAGAATGAACCTCATTGGTTCTTGCTGAAGCTCAAACGTGCTGCGTAACACGAGAATGAACCTCATTGGTTCTTGCTGAAGCTCACACGTGATGCGTAACACGAGAATGAACCTCACTGGTTCTTGCTGAAGCTCAAATGTGCTGTGTAACACGAGAATGAACCTCATTGGTTCTTGAGAAGCTCAAACATGCTGCTTAACACGAGAATGAACCTCACTGGTTCTTGAGAAGCTCAAACGTGCTGCATAACACGAGAATGAACCGCATTGGTTCTTGCTTGAGCTAAAACGTGCTGCGTAACAGGAGAATGAACCTCACTGGTTCTTGCTGAAGCTCACACGTGCTGCGTAACACGAGAATGAACCTCATTGTTCTTGCTGAAGCTCAAACGTGCTGCGTAACACGAGAATGAACCTCATTGTTTTTGAGAAGCTCAATTGTGCTGCATAACACGAGAATGAACCGCATTGGTTCTTGCTTGAGCTAAAACGTGCTGCGTAACATGAGAATGAACCTCACTGGTTCTTGCTGAAGCTCACACGTGCTGCGTAACACGAGAATGAACCTCATTGTTATTGCTGAAGCTCAAACGTGCTGCGTAACACGAGAATGAACCTCATTGTTTTTGCTGAAGCTCAAAAGTGCTGCGTAACATGAGAATGAACCTCACTGGTTCTTGCTGAAGCTCACACGTGATGTGTAACACGAGAATGAACCTCATTGGTTCTTGCTGAAGCTCACACGTGCTGCGTAACACAAGAATGAACCTCATTGGTTCTTGCTGGAGCTCAAACGTGCTGCGTAACATGAGAATGAACCTCATTGGTTCTTGCTGAAGCTCAAACGTGCTGCGTAACACGAGAATGAACCTCATTGGTTCTTGCTGAAGCTCACACGTGATGCGTAACACGAGAATGAACCTCACTGGTTCTTGCTGAAGCTCAAATGTGCTGTGTAACACGAGAATGAACCTCATTGGTTCTTGCTGAAGCTCACACGTGATGTGTAACACGAGAATGAACCTCATTGGTTCTTGCTGAAGCTCACACGTGATGCGTAACACGAGAATGAAACTCACTGGTTCTTGCTGAAGCTCAAATGTGCTGCGTAACACGAGAATGAACCTCACTGGTTCTTGCTGGAGCTCAAACGTGCTGCGTAACATGAGAATAAACCTCACTGGTTCTTGCTGAAGCTCAAACATGCTGCTTAACACGAGAATGAACCTCATTGGTTCTTGAGAATCTCAAACGTGCTGCATAACACTAGAATGAACCTCATTGGTTCTTGCTGATGCTCACACGTGATGCGTAACACGAGAATGAACCTCACTGGTTCTTGAGAAGCTCAAATGTGCTGCGTAACACGAGAATGAACATCATTGGTTCTTGCTGGAGCTCAAACGTGCTGCGTAACACAAGAATGAACATCATTGGTTCTTGCTGGAGCTCAAACGTGATGTGTAACACGAGAATGAACCTCATTGGTTCTTGAGAAGCTTAAACGTGCTGCGTATCACGAGAATGAACCTCACTGGTTCTTGAGAAGCTCAAACGTGCTGCGTAACACAAGAAAGAACCTCATTGATTCTTGCTGAAGCTCACACGTGATGTGTAACACGAGAATGAACCTCATTGGTTCTTGAGAAGCTCAAACGTGCTGCGTAACACGAGAATGAACCTCACTGGTTCTTGAGAAGCTCAAACGTGCTATGTAACATGAGAATGAACCTCATTGGTTCTTGCTGAAGCTCACACGTGATGTGTAACACGAGAATGAACCTCATTGGTTCTTGCTGAAGCTCAAACGTGCTACGTAACATGAGAATGAACCTCACTGGTTCTTGCTGAAGCTCAAACGTGCTGCGTAACACAAGAATGAACCTCATTGGTTCTTGAGAAGCTCAAACGTGCTGCGTAACACGAGAATGAACCTCACTGGTTCTTGAGAAGCTCAAACGTGCTGCGTAACACAAGAAAGAACCTCATTGATTCTTGCTGAAGCTCACACGTGATGTGTAACACGAGAATGAACCTCATTGGTTCTTGAGAAGCTCAAACGTGCTGCGTAACACGAGAATGAACCTCACTGGTTCTTGAGAAGCTCAAACGTGCTGCGTAACACGAGAATGAACCTCATTGGTTCTTGAGAAGCTTAAACGTGCTGCGTATCACGAGAATGAACCTCACTGGTTCTTGAGAAGCTCAAACGTGCTGCGTAACACAAGAAAGAACCTCATTGATTCTTGCTGAAGCTCACACGTGATGTGTAACACGAGAATGAACCTCATTGGTTCTTGAGAAGCTCAAACGTGCTGCGTAACACGAGAATGAACCTCACTGGTTCTTGAGAAGCTCAAACGTGCTGCGTAACACGAGAATGAACCTCATTGGTTCTTGAGAAGCTCAAACGTGCTGCGTAACACGAGAATGAACCTCATTGGTTCTTGAGAAGCTCAAACGTGCTGCGTAACACGAGAATGAACCTAATTGGTTTTTGCTGAAGCTCAAACGTGCTGCGTAACATGAGAATGAACCTCACTGGTTCTTGCTGAAGCTCAAACGTGCTGCGTAACACGAGAATTACCCTCATTGGTTCTTGCTGAAGCTCAAACGTGCTGCGTAACACGAGAATGAACCTCATTGGTTTTTGCTGAAGCTCAAATGTGCTATGTAACATGAGAATGAACCTCATTGGTTCTTGCTGAAGCTCACACGTGATGTGTAACACGAGAATGAACCTCATTGGTTCTTGCTGAAGCTCAAACGTGCTACGTAACATGAGAATGAACCTCACTGGTTCTTGCTGAAGCTCAAACGTGCTGCGTAACACAAGAATGAACCTCATTGGTTCTTGAGAAGCTCAAACGTGCTGCGTAACACGAGAATGAACCTCATTGGTTCTTGCTGAAGCTCAAACGTGCTGCGTAACACGAGAATGAACCTCATTGGTTCTTGCTGAAGCTCACACGTGATGCGTAACACGAGAATGAACCTCACTGGTTCTTGCTGAAGCTCAAATGTGCTGTGTAACACGAGAATGAACCTCATTGGTTCTTGAGAAGCTCAAACATGCTGCTTAACACGAGAATGAACCTCACTGGTTCTTGAGAAGCTCAAACGTGCTGCATAACACGAGAATGAACCGCATTGGTTCTTGCTTGAGCTAAAACGTGCTGCGTAACAGGAGAATGAACCTCATTGGTTCTTGCTGGAGCTCAAACGTGCTGCGTAACACGAGAATGAATCTCATTGGTTCTTGCTGGAGCTCAAACGTGCTGCGTAACACGAGAATGAACCTCAATGGTTCTTGCTGAAGCTCACACGTGATGCGTAACACGAGAATGAACCTCATTGGTTCTTGAGAAGCTCAAACGTGCTGCGTAACACGAGAATGAACCTCACTGGTTCTTGAGAAGCTCAAACGTGCTGCGTAACACGAGAATGAACCTCATTGGTTCTTGAGAAGCTCAAACGTGCTGCGTAACACGAGAATGAACCTCACTGGTTCTTGCTGAAGCTCAAACGTGCTGCGTAACACGAGAATTAACCTAATTGGTTTTTGCTGAAGCTCAAACGTGCTGCGTAACATGAGAATGAACCTCACTGGTTCTTGCTGAAGCTCAAACGTGCTGCGTAACACGAGAATTACCCTCATTGGTTCTTGCTGAAGCTCAAACGTGCTGCATAACACGAGAATGAACCGCATTGGTTCTTGCTTGAGCTAAAACGTGCTGCGTAACAGGAGAATGAACCTCATTGGTTCTTGCTGGAGCTCAAACGTGCTGCGTAACACGAGAATGAATCTCATTGGTTCTTGCTGGAGCTCAAACGTGATGCGTAACACGAGAATGAACCTCACTGGTTCTTGAGAAGCTCAAACGTGCTGCGTAACACGAGAATGAACCTCACTGGTTCTTGAGAAGCTCAAACGTGCTGCGTAACACGGGAATGAACCTCACTGGTTCTTGAGAAGCTCAAACGTGCTGCGTAACACGGGAATGAACCTCATTGGTTCTTGCTGGAGCTCAAACGTGCTGCGTAACATGAGAATGAACCTCACTGGTTCTTGCTGAAGCTGAAACGTGCTGCGTAACACTAGAATGAACCTCATTGGTTCTTGAGAAGCTCAAACGTGCTGCGTAACACGAGAATGAACCTTATTGGTTCTTGAGAAGCTCAAACGTGATGCGTAACACGAGAATGAACCGCATTGGTTCTTGCTTGAGCTCAAACGTGCTGCGTAACAGGAGAATGAAACTCATTGGTTCTTGTTGAAGCTCAAACGTGCTGCGTAACACGAGAATGAACCTCACTGGTTCTTGCTGAAGCTCACGCGTGATGCGTAACACGAGAATGAACCTCACTGGTTCTTGCTGAAGCTCACACGTGCTGTGTAACACGAGAATGAACCTCACTGGCTCTTGCTGAAGCTCAAACATGCTGCGTAACACGAGAATGAACCTCATTGGTTCTTGAGAAGCTCAAACGTGCTGCGTAACACTAGAATGAACCTCATTGGTTCTTGAGAAGCTCAAACGTGCTGCGTAACACGAGAATGAACCTTATTGGTTCTTGAGAAGCTCAAACGTGATGCGTAACACGAGAATGAACCGCATTGGTTCTTGTTTGAGCTCAAACGTGCTGCGTAACAGGAGAATGAAACTCATTGGTTCTTGTTGAAGCTCAAACGTGCTGCGTAACACGAGAAAGAACCTCATTGGTTCTTGCTGGAGCTCAAACGTGCTGCGTAACAGGAGAATGAACCTCATTGGTTCTTGCTGGAGCTCAAACGTGCTGCGTAACACGAGAATGAATCTCATTGGTTCTTGCTGGAGCTCAAACGTGCTGCGTAACACGAGAATGAACCTCAATGGTTCTTGCTGAAGCTCACACGTGATGCGTAACACGAGAATGAACCTCACTGGTTCTTGCTGAAGCTCAAATGTGCTGCGTAACACGAGAATGAACCTCACTGGTTCTTGCTGGAGCTCAAACGTGCTGCATAACATGACAATAAACCTCACTGGTTCTTGCTGAAGCTCAAACATGCTGCATAACACGAGAATGAACCTCTTTGGTTCTTGAGAAGCTCAAACGTGCTGCATAACACGAGAATGAACCTCACTGGTTCTTGAGAAGCTCAAACGTGCTGCGTAACACGAGAATGAACCTCATTGGTTTTTGCTGGAGCTCAAACGTGCTGCGTAACATGAGAATGAACCTCACTGGTTCTTGCTGAAGCTCACACGTGCTGCGTAACACGAGAATGAACCTCATTGTTCTTGCTGAAGCTCAAACGTGCTGCGTAACACGAGAATGAACCTCATTGTTTTTGCTGAAGCTCAAAAGTGCTGCGTAACATGAGAATGAACCTCACTGGTTCTTGCTGAAGCTCACACGTGATGTGTAACACGAGAATGAACCTCATTGGTTCTTGCTGAAGCTCACACGTGCTGCGTAACATGAGAATGAACCTCATTGGTTCTTGCTGAAGCTCACACGTGATGCGTAACACGAGAATGAACCTCACTGGTTCTTGCTGAAGCTCAAATGTGCTGTGTAACACGAGAATGAACCTCATTGGTTCTTGCTGAAGCTCACACGTGATGTGTAACACGAGAATGAACCTCATTGGTTCTTGCTGAAGCTCACACGTGATGCGTAACACGAGAATGAAACTCACTGGTTCTTGCTGAAGCTCAAATGTGCTGCGTAACACGAGAATGAACCTCACTGGTTCTTGCTGGAGCTCAAACGTGCTGCGTAACATGAGAATAAACCTCACTGGTTCTTGCTGAAGCTCAAACATGCTGCTTAACACGAGAATGAACCTCATTGGTTCTTGAGAATCTCAAACGTGCTGCGTAACACGAGAATGAACCTCACTGGTTCTTGCTGAAGCTCACACGTGATGCGTAACACGAGAATGAACCTCACTGGTTCTTGCTGAAGCTCACGCGTGATGCGTAACACGAGAATGAACCTCACTGGTTCTTGCTGAAGCTCACACGTGCTGCGTAACACGAGAATGAACCTCACTGGCTCTTGCTGAAGCTCAAACATGCTGCTTAACACGAGAATGAACCTCATTGGTTCTTGAGAAGCTCAAACGTGCTGCTTAACACGAGAATGAACCTCACTGGTTCTTGAGAAGCTCAAACGTGCTCCGTAACACGGGAATGAACCTCACTGGTTCTTGAGAAGCTCAAACGTGCTGCGTAACACGAGAATGAACCTCATTGGTTCTTGCTGGAGCTCAAATGTGCTGCGTAACACGAGAATGAACATCATTGGTTCTTGCTGGAGCTCAAATGTGCTGCGTAACACAAGAATGAACCTCATTGGTTCTTGCTGGAGCTCAAACGTGCTGCGTAACACGAGAATGAACCTCATTGATTCTTGCTGAAGCTCACACGTGATGTGTAACACGAGAATGAACCTCATTGGTTCTTGAGAAGCTTAAACGTGCTGCGTATCACGAGAATGAACCTCACTGGTTCTTGAGAAGCTCAAAGTGCTGCGTAACACAAGAAAGAACCTCATTGATTCTTGCTGAAGCTCACACGTGATGTGTAACACGAGAATGAACCTCATTGGTTCTTGAGAAGCTCAAACGTGCTGCGTAACACGAGAATGAACCTCACTGGTTCTTGAGAAGCTCAAACGTGCTGCGTAACACGAGAATGAACCTCATTGGTTCTTGAGAAGCTCAAACGTGCTGCGTAACACGAGAATGAACCTCATTGGTTCTTGAGAAGCTCAAACGTGCTGCGTAACACGAGAATGAACCTAATTGGTTCTTGCTGAAGCTCAAACGTGCTGCGTAACATGAGAATGAACCTCACTGGTTCTTGCTGAAGCTCAAACGTGCTGCGTAACACGAGAATGAACCTCATTGGTTCTTGAGAAGCTCAAACGTGCTGCGTAACACGAGAATTACCCTCATTGGTTCTTGCTGAAGCTCAAACGTGCTGCGTAACACGAGAATGAACCTCATTGGTTTTTGCTGAAGCTCAAATGTGCTATGTAACATGAGAATGAACCTCATTGGTTCTTGCTGAAGCTCACACGTGATGTGTAACACGAGAATGAACCTCATTGGTTCTTGCTGAAGCTCAAACGTGCTACGTAACATGAGAATGAACCTCACTGGTTCTTGCTGAAGCTCAAACGTGCTGCGTAACACAAGAATGAACCTCATTGGTTCTTGAGAAGCTCAAACGTGCTGCGTAACACGAGAATGAACCTCATTGGTTCTTGCTGGAGCTCAAACGTGCTGCGTAACATGAGAATAAACCTCACTGGTTCTTGCTGAAGCTCAAACGTGCTGCTTAACACGAGAATGAACCTCACTGGTTCTTGAGAAGCTCAAACGTGCTGCGTAACACGAGAATGAACCTCACTGGTTCTTGAGAAGCTCAAACGTGCTGCGTAACACGGGAATGAACCTCACTGGTTCTTGAGAAGCTCAAACGTGCTGCGTAACACGGGAATTAACCTCATTGGTTCTTGCTGGAGCTCAAACGTGCTGCGTAACATGAGAATGAACCTCACTGGTTCTTGCTGAAGCTCAAATGTGCTGCGTAACACGAGAATGAACCTCATTGGTTCTTGAGAAGCTCAAACGTGCTGCGTAACACTAGAATGAACCTCATTGGTTCTTGAGAAGCTCAAACGTGCTGCGTAACACGAGAATTAACCTCATTGGTTCTTGAGAAGCTCAAACGTGCTGCGTAACACGAGAATGAACCTCATTGGTTCTTGCTGGAGCTCAAACGTGCTGCGTAACATGAGAATAAACCTCACTGGTTCTTGCTGAAGCTCAAACGTGCTGCGTAACACGAGAATGAACCTCACTGGTTCTTGAGAAGCTCAAACGTGCTGCGTAACATGAGAATGAACCTCACTGGTTCTTGAGAAGCTCAAACGTGCTGCGTAACACGGGAATGAACCTCACTGGTTCTTGAGAAGCTCAAACGTGCTGCGTAACACGGGAATGAACCTCATTGGTTCTTGCTGGAGCTCAAACGTGCTGCGTAACATGAGAATGAACCTCACTGGTTCTTGCTGAAGCTCAAACGTGCTGCGTAACACGAGAATGAACCTCATTGGTTCTTGAGAAGCTCAAACGTGCTGCGTAACACGAGAATGAACCTTATTGGTTCTTGAGAAGCTCAAACGTGATGCGTAACACGAGAATGAACCGCATTGGTTCTTGCTTGAGCTCAAACGTGCTGCGTAACAGGAGAATGAAACTCATTGGTTCTTGTTGAAGCTCAAACGTGCTGCGTAACACGAGAAAGAACCTCATTGGTTCTTGCTGGAGCTAAAACGTGCTGCGTAACAGGAGAATGAACCTCATTGGTTCTTGCTGGAGCTCAAACGTGCTGCGTAACACGAGAATGAATCTCATTGGTTCTTGCTGGAGCTCAAACGTGCTGCGTAACACGAGAATGAACCTTAATGGTTCTTGCTGAAGCTCACACGTGATGCGTAACACGAGAATGAACCTCACTGGTTCTTGAGAAGCTCAAACGTGCTGCGTAACACGAGAATGAACCTCACTGGTTCTTGCTGAAGCTCAAACGTGCTGCGTAACACGAGAATAAACCTCACTGGTTCTTGCTGAAGCTCAAACGTGCTGCTTAACACGAGAATGAACCTCACTGGTTCTTGAGAAGCTCAAACGTGCTGCGTAACACGAGAATGAACCTCACTGGTTCTTGAGAAGCTCAAACGTGCTGCGTAACACGGGAATGAACCTCACTGGTTCTTGAGAAGCTCAAACGTGCTGCGTAACACGGGAATTAACCTCATTGGTTCTTGCTGGAGCTCAAACGTGCTGCGTAACATGAGAATGAACCTCACTGGTTCTTGCTGAAGCTCAAATGTGCTGCGTAACACGAGAATGAACCTCATTGGTTCTTGAGAAGCTCAAACGTGCTGCGTAACACTAGAATGAACCTCATTGGTTCTTGAGAAGCTCAAACGTGCTGCGTAACACGAGAATGAACCTCATTGGTTCTTGAGAAGCTCAAACGTGCTGCGTAACACGAGAATGAACCTCATTGGTTCTTGCTGGAGCTCAAACGTGCTGCGTAACATGAGAATAAACCTCACTGGTTCTTGCTGAAGCTCAAACGTGCTGCGTAACACGAGAATGAACCTCACTGGTTCTTGAGAAGCTCAAACGTGCTGCGTAACATGAGAATGAACCTCACTGGTTCTTGCTGAAGCTCAAACGTGCTGCGTAACACGAGAATGAACCTCATTGGTTCTTGAGAAGCTCAAACGTGCTGCATAACACTAGAATGAACCTCATTGGTTCTTGAGAAGCTCAAACGTGCTGCGTAACACGAGAATGAACCTTATTGGTTCTTGAGAAGCTCAAACGTGATGCGTAACACGAGAATGAACCGCATTGGTTCTTGCTTGAGCTCAAACGTGCTGCGTAACAGGAGAATGAAACTCATTGGTTCTTGTTGAAGCTCAAACGTGCTGCGTAACACGAGAAAGAACCTCATTGGTTCTTGCTGGAGCTAAAACATGCTGCGTAACAGGAGAATGAACCTCATTGGTTCTTGCTGGAGCTCAAACGTGCTGCGTAACACGAGAATGAATCTCATTGGTTCTTGCTGGAGCTCAAACGTGCTGCGTAACACGAGAATGAACCTCAATGGTTCTTGCTGAAGCTCACACGTGATGCGTAACACGAGAATGAACCTCACTGGTTCTTGAGAAGCTCAAACGTGCTGCGTAACACGAGAATGAACCTCACTGGTTCTTGAGAAGCTCAAACGTGCTGCGTAACACGGGAATGAACCTCACTGGTTCTTGAGAAGCTCAAACGTGCTGCGTAACACGGGAATGAACCTCATTGGTTCTTGCTGGAGCTCAAACGTGCTGCGTAACATGAGAATGAACCTCACTGGTTCTTGCTGAAGCTCAAACGTGCTGCGTAACACGAGAATGAACCTCATTGGTTCTTGAGAAGCTCAAACGTGCTGCGTAACACTAGAATGAACCTCATTGGTTCTTGAGAAGCTCAAACGTGCTGCGTAACACGAGAATGAACCTTATTGGTTCTTGAGAAGCTCAAACGTGATGCGTAACACGAGAATGAACCGCATTGGTTCTTGCTTGAGCTCAAACGTGCTGCGTAACAGGAGAATGAAACTCATTGGTTCTTGTTGAAGCTCAAACGTGCTGCGTAACATGAGAAAGAACCTCATTGGTTCTTGCTGGAGCTCAAACGTGCTGCGTAACAGGAGAATGAACCTCATTGGTTCTTGCTGGAGCTCAAACGTGCTGCGTAACACGAGAATGAATCTCAATGGTTCTTGCTGGAGCTCAAACGTGCTGCATAACATGAGAATAAACCTCACTGGTTCTTGCTGAAGCTCAAACATGCTGCATAACACGAGAATGAACCTCTTTGGTTCTTGAGAAGCTCAAACGTGCTGCATAACACGAGAATGAACCTCACTGGTTCTTGAGAAGCTCACACGTGCTGCGTAACACGAGAATGAACCTCATTGTTCTTGCTGAAGCTCAAACGTGCTGCGTAACACGAGAATGAACCTCATTGTTTTTGCTGAAGCTCAAAAGTGCTGCGTAACATGAGAATGAACCTCACTGGTTCTTGCTGAAGCTCACACGTGATGTGTAACACGAGAATGAACCTCATTGGTTCTTGCTGAAGCTCACACGTGCTGCGTAACACAAGAATGAACCTCATTGGTTCTTGCTGGAGCTCAAACGTGCTGCGTAACACGAGAATGAACCTCATTGGTTCTTGCTGAAGCTCAAACGTGCTGCGTAACACGAGAATGAACCTCATTGGTTCTTGCTGAAGCTCACACGTGATGCGTAACACGAGAATGAACCTCACTGGTTCTTGCTGAAGCTCAAATGTGCTGTGTAACACGAGAATGAACCTCATTGGTTCTTGCTGAAGCTGAAACGTGCTGCGTAACACTAGAATGAACCTCATTGGTTCTTGAGAAGCTCAAACGTGCTGCGTAACACGAGAATGAACCTTATTGGTTCTTGAGAAGCTCAAACGTGATGCGTAACACGAGAATGAACCGCATTGGTTCTTGCTTGAGCTCAAACGTGCTGCGTAACAGGAGAATGAAACTCATTGGTTCTTGTTGAAGCTCAAACGTGCTGCGTAACACGAGAATGAACCTCACTGGTTCTTGCTGAAGCTCACGCGTGATGCGTAACACGAGAATGAACCTCACTGGTTCTTGCTGAAGCTCACACGTGCTGTGTAACACGAGAATGAACCTCACTGGCTCTTGCTGAAGCTCAAACATGCTGCGTAACACGAGAATGAACCTCATTGGTTCTTGAGAAGCTCAAACGTGCTGCGTAACACTAGAATGAACCTCATTGGTTCTTGAGAAGCTCAAACGTGCTGCGTAACACGAGAATGAACCTTATTGGTTCTTGAGAAGCTCAAACGTGATGCGTAACACGAGAATGAACCGCATTGGTTCTTGTTTGAGCTCAAACGTGCTGCGTAACAGGAGAATGAAACTCATTGGTTCTTGAGAAGCTCAAACGTGCTGCGTAACACGAGAATGAACCTCACTGGTTCTTGAGAAGCTCAAACGTGCTGCGTAACACGGGAATGAACCTCACTGGTTCTTGAGAAGCTCAAACGTGCTGCGTAACACGGGAATGAACCTCATTGGTTCTTGCTGGAGCTCAAACGTGCTGCGTAACATGAGAATGAACCTCACTGGTTCTTGCTGAAGCTGAAACGTGCTGCGTAACACTAGAATGAACCTCATTGGTTCTTGAGAAGCTCAAACGTGCTGCGTAACACGAGAATGAACCTTATTGGTTCTTGAGAAGCTCAAACGTGATGCGTAACACGAGAATGAACCGCATTGGTTCTTGCTTGAGCTCAAACGTGCTGCGTAACAGGAGAATGAAACTCATTGGTTCTTGTTGAAGCTCAAACGTGCTGCGTAACACGAGAATGAACCTCACTGGTTCTTGCTGAAGCTCACGCGTGATGCGTAACACGAGAATGAACCTCACTGGTTCTTGCTGAAGCTCACACGTGCTGTGTAACACGAGAATGAACCTCACTGGCTCTTGCTGAAGCTCAAACATGCTGCGTAACACGAGAATGAACCTCATTGGTTCTTGAGAAGCTCAAACGTGCTGCGTAACACTAGAATGAACCTCATTGGTTCTTGAGAAGCTCAAACGTGCTGCGTAACACGAGAATGAACCTTATTGGTTCTTGAGAAGCTCAAACGTGATGCGTAACACGAGAATGAACCGCATTGGTTCTTGTTTGAGCTCAAACGTGCTGCGTAACAGGAGAATGAAACTCATTGGTTCTTGTTGAAGCTCAAACGTGCTGCGTAACACGAGAAAGAACCTCATTGGTTCTTGCTGGAGCTCAAACGTGCTGCGTAACAGGAGAATGAACCTCATTGGTTCTTGCTGGAGCTCAAACGTGCTGCGTAACACGAGAATGAATCTCATTGGTTCTTGCTGGAGCTCAAACGTGCTGCGTAACACGAGAATGAACCTCAATGGTTCTTGCTGAAGCTCACACGTGATGCGTAACACGAGAATGAACCTCACTGGTTCTTGCTGAAGCTCAAATGTGCTGCGTAACACGAGAATGAACCTCACTGGTTCTTGCTGGAGCTCAAACGTGCTGCATAACATGACAATAAACCTCACTGGTTCTTGCTGAAGCTCAAACATGCTGCATAACACGAGAATGAACCTCTTTGGTTCTTGAGAAGCTCAAACGTGCTGCATAACACAAGAATGAACCTCACTGGTTCTTGAGAAGCTCAAACGTGCTGCGTAACACGAGAATGAACCTCATTGGTTTTTGCTGGAGCTCAAACGTGCTGCGTAACATGAGAATGAACCTCACTGGTTCTTGCTGAAGCTCACACGTGCTGCGTAACACGAGAATGAACCTCATTGTTCTTGCTGAAGCTCAAACGTGCTGCGTAACACGAGAATGAACCTCATTGTTTTTGCTGAAGCTCAAAAGTGCTGCGTAACATGAGAATGAACCTCACTGGTTCTTGCT
Source organism: Rhinogobio ventralis (assembly GCA_039654625.1). Taxonomy (NCBI): domain Eukaryota; kingdom Metazoa; phylum Chordata; class Actinopteri; order Cypriniformes; family Gobionidae; genus Rhinogobio; species Rhinogobio ventralis. The sequence goes on from CM077198.1 coordinate 4,920,614, forward strand.
GAAGCTCACACGTGATGTGTAACACGAGAATGAACCTCATTGGTTCTTGCTGAAGCTCACACGTGCTGCGTAACATGAGAATGAACCTCATTGGTTCTTGCTGAAGCTCACACGTGATGCGTAACACGAGAATGAACCTCACTGGTTCTTGCTGAAGCTCAAATGTGCTGTGTAACACGAGAATGAACCTCATTGGTTCTTGCTGAAGCTCACACGTGATGTGTAACACGAGAATGAACCTCATTGGTTCTTGCTGAAGCTCACACGTGATGCGTAACACGAGAATGAAACTCACTGGTTCTTGCTGAAGCTCAAATGTGCTGCGTAACACGAGAATGAACCTCACTGGTTCTTGCTGGAGCTCAAACGTGCTGCGTAACATGAGAATAAACCTCACTGGTTCTTGCTGAAGCTCAAACATGCTGCTTAACACGAGAATGAACCTCATTGGTTCTTGAGAATCTCAAACGTGCTGCGTAACACGAGAATGAACCTCACTGGTTCTTGCTGAAGCTCACACGTGATGCGTAACACGAGAATGAACCTCACTGGTTCTTGCTGAAGCTCACGCGTGATGCGTAACACGAGAATGAACCTCACTGGTTCTTGCTGAAGCTCACACGTGCTGCGTAACACGAGAATGAACCTCACTGGCTCTTGCTGAAGCTCAAACATGCTGCTTAACACGAGAATGAACCTCATTGGTTCTTGAGAAGCTCAAACGTGCTGCTTAACACGAGAATGAACCTCACTGGTTCTTGAGAAGCTCAAACGTGCTCCGTAACACGGGAATGAACCTCACTGGTTCTTGAGAAGCTCAAACGTGCTGCGTAACACGAGAATGAACCTCATTGGTTCTTGCTGGAGCTCAAATGTGCTGCGTAACACGAGAATGAACATCATTGGTTCTTGCTGGAGCTCAAATGTGCTGCGTAACACAAGAATGAACCTCATTGGTTCTTGCTGGAGCTCAAACGTGCTGCGTAACACGAGAATGAACCTCATTGATTCTTGCTGAAGCTCACACGTGATGTGTAACACGAGAATGAACCTCATTGGTTCTTGAGAAGCTTAAACGTGCTGCGTATCACGAGAATGAACCTCACTGGTTCTTGAGAAGCTCAAAGTGCTGCGTAACACAAGAAAGAACCTCATTGATTCTTGCTGAAGCTCACACGTGATGTGTAACACGAGAATGAACCTCATTGGTTCTTGAGAAGCTCAAACGTGCTGCGTAACACGAGAATGAACCTCACTGGTTCTTGAGAAGCTCAAACGTGCTGCGTAACACGAGAATGAACCTCATTGGTTCTTGAGAAGCTCAAACGTGCTGCGTAACACGAGAATGAACCTCATTGGTTCTTGAGAAGCTCAAACGTGCTGCGTAACACGAGAATGAACCTAATTGGTTCTTGCTGAAGCTCAAACGTGCTGCGTAACATGAGAATGAACCTCACTGGTTCTTGCTGAAGCTCAAACGTGCTGCGTAACACGAGAATGAACCTCATTGGTTCTTGAGAAGCTCAAACGTGCTGCGTAACACGAGAATTACCCTCATTGGTTCTTGCTGAAGCTCAAACGTGCTGCGTAACACGAGAATGAACCTCATTGGTTTTTGCTGAAGCTCAAATGTGCTATGTAACATGAGAATGAACCTCATTGGTTCTTGCTGAAGCTCACACGTGATGTGTAACACGAGAATGAACCTCATTGGTTCTTGCTGAAGCTCAAACGTGCTACGTAACATGAGAATGAACCTCACTGGTTCTTGCTGAAGCTCAAACGTGCTGCGTAACACAAGAATGAACCTCATTGGTTCTTGAGAAGCTCAAACGTGCTGCGTAACACGAGAATGAACCTCATTGGTTCTTGCTGGAGCTCAAACGTGCTGCGTAACATGAGAATAAACCTCACTGGTTCTTGCTGAAGCTCAAACGTGCTGCTTAACACGAGAATGAACCTCACTGGTTCTTGAGAAGCTCAAACGTGCTGCGTAACACGAGAATGAACCTCACTGGTTCTTGAGAAGCTCAAACGTGCTGCGTAACACGGGAATGAACCTCACTGGTTCTTGAGAAGCTCAAACGTGCTGCGTAACACGGGAATTAACCTCATTGGTTCTTGCTGGAGCTCAAACGTGCTGCGTAACATGAGAATGAACCTCACTGGTTCTTGCTGAAGCTCAAATGTGCTGCGTAACACGAGAATGAACCTCATTGGTTCTTGAGAAGCTCAAACGTGCTGCGTAACACTAGAATGAACCTCATTGGTTCTTGAGAAGCTCAAACGTGCTGCGTAACACGAGAATGAACCTCATTGGTTCTTGAGAAGCTCAAACGTGCTGCGTAACACGAGAATGAACCTCATTGGTTCTTGCTGGAGCTCAAACGTGCTGCGTAACATGAGAATAAACCTCACTGGTTCTTGCTGAAGCTCAAACGTGCTGCGTAACACGAGAATGAACCTCACTGGTTCTTGAGAAGCTCAAACGTGCTGCGTAACATGAGAATGAACCTCACTGGTTCTTGAGAAGCTCAAACGTGCTGCGTAACACGGGAATGAACCTCACTGGTTCTTGAGAAGCTCAAACGTGCTGCGTAACACGGGAATGAACCTCATTGGTTCTTGCTGGAGCTCAAACGTGCTGCGTAACATGAGAATGAACCTCACTGGTTCTTGCTGAAGCTCAAACGTGCTGCGTAACACGAGAATGAACCTCATTGGTTCTTGAGAAGCTCAAACGTGCTGCGTAACACGAGAATGAACCTTATTGGTTCTTGAGAAGCTCAAACGTGATGCGTAACACGAGAATGAACCGCATTGGTTCTTGCTTGAGCTCAAACGTGCTGCGTAACAGGAGAATGAAACTCATTGGTTCTTGTTGAAGCTCAAACGTGCTGCGTAACACGAGAAAGAACCTCATTGGTTCTTGCTGGAGCTAAAACGTGCTGCGTAACAGGAGAATGAACCTCATTGGTTCTTGCTGGAGCTCAAACGTGCTGCGTAACACGAGAATGAATCTCATTGGTTCTTGCTGGAGCTCAAACGTGCTGCGTAACACGAGAATGAACCTTAATGGTTCTTGCTGAAGCTCACACGTGATGCGTAACACGAGAATGAACCTCACTGGTTCTTGAGAAGCTCAAACGTGCTGCGTAACACGAGAATGAACCTCACTGGTTCTTGCTGAAGCTCAAACGTGCTGCGTAACACGAGAATAAACCTCACTGGTTCTTGCTGAAGCTCAAACGTGCTGCTTAACACGAGAATGAACCTCACTGGTTCTTGAGAAGCTCAAACGTGCTGCGTAACACGAGAATGAACCTCACTGGTTCTTGAGAAGCTCAAACGTGCTGCGTAACACGGGAATGAACCTCACTGGTTCTTGAGAAGCTCAAACGTGCTGCGTAACACGGGAATTAACCTCATTGGTTCTTGCTGGAGCTCAAACGTGCTGCGTAACATGAGAATGAACCTCACTGGTTCTTGCTGAAGCTCAAATGTGCTGCGTAACACGAGAATGAACCTCATTGGTTCTTGAGAAGCTCAAACGTGCTGCGTAACACTAGAATGAACCTCATTGGTTCTTGAGAAGCTCAAACGTGCTGCGTAACACGAGAATGAACCTCATTGGTTCTTGAGAAGCTCAAACGTGCTGCGTAACACGAGAATGAACCTCATTGGTTCTTGCTGGAGCTCAAACGTGCTGCGTAACATGAGAATAAACCTCACTGGTTCTTGCTGAAGCTCAAACGTGCTGCGTAACACGAGAATGAACCTCACTGGTTCTTGAGAAGCTCAAACGTGCTGCGTAACATGAGAATGAACCTCACTGGTTCTTGCTGAAGCTCAAACGTGCTGCGTAACACGAGAATGAACCTCATTGGTTCTTGAGAAGCTCAAACGTGCTGCATAACACTAGAATGAACCTCATTGGTTCTTGAGAAGCTCAAACGTGCTGCGTAACACGAGAATGAACCTTATTGGTTCTTGAGAAGCTCAAACGTGATGCGTAACACGAGAATGAACCGCATTGGTTCTTGCTTGAGCTCAAACGTGCTGCGTAACAGGAGAATGAAACTCATTGGTTCTTGTTGAAGCTCAAACGTGCTGCGTAACACGAGAAAGAACCTCATTGGTTCTTGCTGGAGCTAAAACATGCTGCGTAACAGGAGAATGAACCTCATTGGTTCTTGCTGGAGCTCAAACGTGCTGCGTAACACGAGAATGAATCTCATTGGTTCTTGCTGGAGCTCAAACGTGCTGCGTAACACGAGAATGAACCTCAATGGTTCTTGCTGAAGCTCACACGTGATGCGTAACACGAGAATGAACCTCACTGGTTCTTGAGAAGCTCAAACGTGCTGCGTAACACGAGAATGAACCTCACTGGTTCTTGAGAAGCTCAAACGTGCTGCGTAACACGGGAATGAACCTCACTGGTTCTTGAGAAGCTCAAACGTGCTGCGTAACACGGGAATGAACCTCATTGGTTCTTGCTGGAGCTCAAACGTGCTGCGTAACATGAGAATGAACCTCACTGGTTCTTGCTGAAGCTCAAACGTGCTGCGTAACACGAGAATGAACCTCATTGGTTCTTGAGAAGCTCAAACGTGCTGCGTAACACTAGAATGAACCTCATTGGTTCTTGAGAAGCTCAAACGTGCTGCGTAACACGAGAATGAACCTTATTGGTTCTTGAGAAGCTCAAACGTGATGCGTAACACGAGAATGAACCGCATTGGTTCTTGCTTGAGCTCAAACGTGCTGCGTAACAGGAGAATGAAACTCATTGGTTCTTGTTGAAGCTCAAACGTGCTGCGTAACATGAGAAAGAACCTCATTGGTTCTTGCTGGAGCTCAAACGTGCTGCGTAACAGGAGAATGAACCTCATTGGTTCTTGCTGGAGCTCAAACGTGCTGCGTAACACGAGAATGAATCTCAATGGTTCTTGCTGGAGCTCAAACGTGCTGCATAACATGAGAATAAACCTCACTGGTTCTTGCTGAAGCTCAAACATGCTGCATAACACGAGAATGAACCTCTTTGGTTCTTGAGAAGCTCAAACGTGCTGCATAACACGAGAATGAACCTCACTGGTTCTTGAGAAGCTCACACGTGCTGCGTAACACGAGAATGAACCTCATTGTTCTTGCTGAAGCTCAAACGTGCTGCGTAACACGAGAATGAACCTCATTGTTTTTGCTGAAGCTCAAAAGTGCTGCGTAACATGAGAATGAACCTCACTGGTTCTTGCTGAAGCTCACACGTGATGTGTAACACGAGAATGAACCTCATTGGTTCTTGCTGAAGCTCACACGTGCTGCGTAACACAAGAATGAACCTCATTGGTTCTTGCTGGAGCTCAAACGTGCTGCGTAACACGAGAATGAACCTCATTGGTTCTTGCTGAAGCTCAAACGTGCTGCGTAACACGAGAATGAACCTCATTGGTTCTTGCTGAAGCTCACACGTGATGCGTAACACGAGAATGAACCTCACTGGTTCTTGCTGAAGCTCAAATGTGCTGTGTAACACGAGAATGAACCTCATTGGTTCTTGCTGAAGCTGAAACGTGCTGCGTAACACTAGAATGAACCTCATTGGTTCTTGAGAAGCTCAAACGTGCTGCGTAACACGAGAATGAACCTTATTGGTTCTTGAGAAGCTCAAACGTGATGCGTAACACGAGAATGAACCGCATTGGTTCTTGCTTGAGCTCAAACGTGCTGCGTAACAGGAGAATGAAACTCATTGGTTCTTGTTGAAGCTCAAACGTGCTGCGTAACACGAGAATGAACCTCACTGGTTCTTGCTGAAGCTCACGCGTGATGCGTAACACGAGAATGAACCTCACTGGTTCTTGCTGAAGCTCACACGTGCTGTGTAACACGAGAATGAACCTCACTGGCTCTTGCTGAAGCTCAAACATGCTGCGTAACACGAGAATGAACCTCATTGGTTCTTGAGAAGCTCAAACGTGCTGCGTAACACTAGAATGAACCTCATTGGTTCTTGAGAAGCTCAAACGTGCTGCGTAACACGAGAATGAACCTTATTGGTTCTTGAGAAGCTCAAACGTGATGCGTAACACGAGAATGAACCGCATTGGTTCTTGTTTGAGCTCAAACGTGCTGCGTAACAGGAGAATGAAACTCATTGGTTCTTGTTGAAGCTCAAACGTGCTGCGTAACACGAGAAAGAACCTCATTGGTTCTTGCTGGAGCTCAAACGTGCTGCGTAACAGGAGAATGAACCTCATTGGTTCTTGCTGGAGCTCAAACGTGCTGCGTAACACGAGAATGAATCTCATTGGTTCTTGCTGGAGCTCAAACGTGCTGCGTAACACGAGAATGAACCTCAATGGTTCTTGCTGAAGCTCACACGTGATGCGTAACACGAGAATGAACCTCACTGGTTCTTGCTGAAGCTCAAATGTGCTGCGTAACACGAGAATGAACCTCACTGGTTCTTGCTGGAGCTCAAACGTGCTGCATAACATGACAATAAACCTCACTGGTTCTTGCTGAAGCTCAAACATGCTGCATAACACGAGAATGAACCTCTTTGGTTCTTGAGAAGCTCAAACGTGCTGCATAACACGAGAATGAACCTCACTGGTTCTTGAGAAGCTCAAACGTGCTGCGTAACACGAGAATGAACCTCATTGGTTTTTGCTGGAGCTCAAACGTGCTGCGTAACATGAGAATGAACCTCACTGGTTCTTGCTGAAGCTCACACGTGCTGCGTAACACGAGAATGAACCTCATTGTTCTTGCTGAAGCTCAAACGTGCTGCGTAACACGAGAATGAACCTCATTGTTTTTGCTGAAGCTCAAAAGTGCTGCGTAACATGAGAATGAACCTCACTGGTTCTTGCTGAAGCTCACACGTGATGTGTAACACGAGAATGAACCTCATTGGTTCTTGCTGAAGCTCACACGTGCTGCGTAACATGAGAATGAACCTCATTGGTTCTTGCTGAAGCTCACACGTGATGCGTAACACGAGAATGAACCTCACTGGTTCTTGCTGAAGCTCAAATGTGCTGTGTAACACGAGAATGAACCTCATTGGTTCTTGCTGAAGCTCACACGTGATGTGTAACACGAGAATGAACCTCATTGGTTCTTGCTGAAGCTCACACGTGATGCGTAACACGAGAATGAAACTCACTGGTTCTTGCTGAAGCTCAAATGTGCTGCGTAACACGAGAATGAACCTCACTGGTTCTTGCTGGAGCTCAAACGTGCTGCGTAACATGAGAATAAACCTCACTGGTTCTTGCTGAAGCTCAAACATGCTGCTTAACACGAGAATGAACCTCATTGGTTCTTGAGAATCTCAAACGTGCTGCGTAACACGAGAATGAACCTCACTGGTTCTTGCTGAAGCTCACACGTGATGCGTAACACGAGAATGAACCTCACTGGTTCTTGCTGAAGCTCACGCGTGATGCGTAACACGAGAATGAACCTCACTGGTTCTTGCTGAAGCTCACACGTGCTGCGTAACACGAGAATGAACCTCACTGGCTCTTGCTGAAGCTCAAACATGCTGCTTAACACGAGAATGAACCTCATTGGTTCTTGAGAAGCTCAAACGTGCTGCTTAACACGAGAATGAACCTCACTGGTTCTTGAGAAGCTCAAACGTGCTCCGTAACACGGGAATGAACCTCACTGGTTCTTGAGAAGCTCAAACGTGCTGCGTAACACGAGAATGAACCTCATTGGTTCTTGCTGGAGCTCAAATGTGCTGCGTAACACGAGAATGAACATCATTGGTTCTTGCTGGAGCTCAAATGTGCTGCGTAACACAAGAATGAACCTCATTGGTTCTTGCTGGAGCTCAAACGTGCTGCGTAACACGAGAATGAACCTCATTGATTCTTGCTGAAGCTCACACGTGATGTGTAACACGAGAATGAACCTCATTGGTTCTTGAGAAGCTTAAACGTGCTGCGTATCACGAGAATGAACCTCACTGGTTCTTGAGAAGCTCAAAGTGCTGCGTAACACAAGAAAGAACCTCATTGATTCTTGCTGAAGCTCACACGTGATGTGTAACACGAGAATGAACCTCATTGGTTCTTGAGAAGCTCAAACGTGCTGCGTAACACGAGAATGAACCTCACTGGTTCTTGAGAAGCTCAAACGTGCTGCGTAACACGAGAATGAACCTCATTGGTTCTTGAGAAGCTCAAACGTGCTGCGTAACACGAGAATGAACCTCATTGGTTCTTGAGAAGCTCAAACGTGCTGCGTAACACGAGAATGAACCTAATTGGTTCTTGCTGAAGCTCAAACGTGCTGCGTAACATGAGAATGAACCTCACTGGTTCTTGCTGAAGCTCAAACGTGCTGCGTAACACGAGAATGAACCTCATTGGTTCTTGAGAAGCTCAAACGTGCTGCGTAACACGAGAATTACCCTCATTGGTTCTTGCTGAAGCTCAAACGTGCTGCGTAACACGAGAATGAACCTCATTGGTTTTTGCTGAAGCTCAAATGTGCTATGTAACATGAGAATGAACCTCATTGGTTCTTGCTGAAGCTCACACGTGATGTGTAACACGAGAATGAACCTCATTGGTTCTTGCTGAAGCTCAAACGTGCTACGTAACATGAGAATGAACCTCACTGGTTCTTGCTGAAGCTCAAACGTGCTGCGTAACACAAGAATGAACCTCATTGGTTCTTGAGAAGCTCAAACGTGCTGCGTAACACGAGAATGAACCTCATTGGTTCTTGCTGGAGCTCAAACGTGCTGCGTAACATGAGAATAAACCTCACTGGTTCTTGCTGAAGCTCAAACGTGCTGCTTAACACGAGAATGAACCTCACTGGTTCTTGAGAAGCTCAAACGTGCTGCGTAACACGAGAATGAACCTCACTGGTTCTTGAGAAGCTCAAACGTGCTGCGTAACACGGGAATGAACCTCACTGGTTCTTGAGAAGCTCAAACGTGCTGCGTAACACGGGAATTAACCTCATTGGTTCTTGCTGGAGCTCAAACGTGCTGCGTAACATGAGAATGAACCTCACTGGTTCTTGCTGAAGCTCAAATGTGCTGCGTAACACGAGAATGAACCTCATTGGTTCTTGAGAAGCTCAAACGTGCTGCGTAACACTAGAATGAACCTCATTGGTTCTTGAGAAGCTCAAACGTGCTGCGTAACACGAGAATGAACCTCATTGGTTCTTGAGAAGCTCAAACGTGCTGCGTAACACGAGAATGAACCTCATTGGTTCTTGCTGGAGCTCAAACGTGCTGCGTAACATGAGAATAAACCTCACTGGTTCTTGCTGAAGCTCAAACGTGCTGCGTAACACGAGAATGAACCTCACTGGTTCTTGAGAAGCTCAAACGTGCTGCGTAACATGAGAATGAACCTCACTGGTTCTTGAGAAGCTCAAACGTGCTGCGTAACACGGGAATGAACCTCACTGGTTCTTGAGAAGCTCAAACGTGCTGCGTAACACGGGAATGAACCTCATTGGTTCTTGCTGGAGCTCAAACGTGCTGCGTAACATGAGAATGAACCTCACTGGTTCTTGCTGAAGCTCAAACGTGCTGCGTAACACGAGAATGAACCTCATTGGTTCTTGAGAAGCTCAAACGTGCTGCGTAACACGAGAATGAACCTTATTGGTTCTTGAGAAGCTCAAACGTGATGCGTAACACGAGAATGAACCGCATTGGTTCTTGCTTGAGCTCAAACGTGCTGCGTAACAGGAGAATGAAACTCATTGGTTCTTGTTGAAGCTCAAACGTGCTGCGTAACACGAGAAAGAACCTCATTGGTTCTTGCTGGAGCTAAAACGTGCTGCGTAACAGGAGAATGAACCTCATTGGTTCTTGCTGGAGCTCAAACGTGCTGCGTAACACGAGAATGAATCTCATTGGTTCTTGCTGGAGCTCAAACGTGCTGCGTAACACGAGAATGAACCTTAATGGTTCTTGCTGAAGCTCACACGTGATGCGTAACACGAGAATGAACCTCACTGGTTCTTGAGAAGCTCAAACGTGCTGCGTAACACGAGAATGAACCTCACTGGTTCTTGCTGAAGCTCAAACGTGCTGCGTAACACGAGAATAAACCTCACTGGTTCTTGCTGAAGCTCAAACGTGCTGCTTAACACGAGAATGAACCTCACTGGTTCTTGAGAAGCTCAAACGTGCTGCGTAACACGAGAATGAACCTCACTGGTTCTTGAGAAGCTCAAACGTGCTGCGTAACACGGGAATGAACCTCACTGGTTCTTGAGAAGCTCAAACGTGCTGCGTAACACGGGAATTAACCTCATTGGTTCTTGCTGGAGCTCAAACGTGCTGCGTAACATGAGAATGAACCTCACTGGTTCTTGCTGAAGCTCAAATGTGCTGCGTAACACGAGAATGAACCTCATTGGTTCTTGAGAAGCTCAAACGTGCTGCGTAACACTAGAATGAACCTCATTGGTTCTTGAGAAGCTCAAACGTGCTGCGTAACACGAGAATGAACCTCATTGGTTCTTGAGAAGCTCAAACGTGCTGCGTAACACGAGAATGAACCTCATTGGTTCTTGCTGGAGCTCAAACGTGCTGCGTAACATGAGAATAAACCTCACTGGTTCTTGCTGAAGCTCAAACGTGCTGCGTAACACGAGAATGAACCTCACTGGTTCTTGAGAAGCTCAAACGTGCTGCGTAACATGAGAATGAACCTCACTGGTTCTTGCTGAAGCTCAAACGTGCTGCGTAACACGAGAATGAACCTCATTGGTTCTTGAGAAGCTCAAACGTGCTGCATAACACTAGAATGAACCTCATTGGTTCTTGAGAAGCTCAAACGTGCTGCGTAACACGAGAATGAACCTTATTGGTTCTTGAGAAGCTCAAACGTGATGCGTAACACGAGAATGAACCGCATTGGTTCTTGCTTGAGCTCAAACGTGCTGCGTAACAGGAGAATGAAACTCATTGGTTCTTGTTGAAGCTCAAACGTGCTGCGTAACACGAGAAAGAACCTCATTGGTTCTTGCTGGAGCTAAAACATGCTGCGTAACAGGAGAATGAACCTCATTGGTTCTTGCTGGAGCTCAAACGTGCTGCGTAACACGAGAATGAATCTCATTGGTTCTTGCTGGAGCTCAAACGTGCTGCGTAACACGAGAATGAACCTCAATGGTTCTTGCTGAAGCTCACACGTGCTGCGTAACACGAGAATGAACCTCATTGGTTCTTGAGAAGCTCAAACGTGCTGCGTAACACGAGAATGAACCTCATTGGTTCTTGCTGGAGCTCAAACGTGCTGCGTAACATGAGAATAAACCTCACTGGTTCTTGCTGAAGCTCAAACGTGCTGCGTAACACGAGAATGAACCTCACTGGTTCTTGAGAAGCTCAAACGTGCTGCGTAACATGAGAATGAACCTCACTGGTTCTTGCTGAAGCTCAAACGTGCTGCGTAACACGAGAATGAACCTCATTGGTTCTTGAGAAGCTCAAACGTGCTGCATAACACTAGAATGAACCTCATTGGTTCTTGAGAAGCTCAAACGTGCTGCGTAACACGAGAATGAACCTTATTGGTTCTTGAGAAGCTCAAACGTGATGCGTAACACGAGAATGAACCGCATTGGTTCTTGCTTGAGCTCAAACGTGCTGCGTAACAGGAGAATGAAACTCATTGGTTCTTGTTGAAGCTCAAACGTGCTGCGTAACACGAGAAAGAACCTCATTGGTTCTTGCTGGAGCTAAAACATGCTGCGTAACAGGAGAATGAACCTCATTGGTTCTTGCTGGAGCTCAAACGTGCTGCGTAACACGAGAATGAATCTCATTGGTTCTTGCTGGAGCTCAAACGTGCTGCGTAACACGAGAATGAACCTCAATGGTTCTTGCTGAAGCTCACACGTGATGCGTAACACGAGAATGAACCTCACTGGTTCTTGAGAAGCTCAAACGTGCTGCGTAACACGAGAATGAACCTCACTGGTTCTTGAGAAGCTCAAACGTGCTGCGTAACACGGGAATGAACCTCACTGGTTCTTGAGAAGCTCAAACGTGCTGCGTAACACGGGAATGAACCTCATTGGTTCTTGCTGGAGCTCAAACGTGCTGCGTAACATGAGAATGAACCTCACTGGTTCTTGCTGAAGCTCAAACGTGCTGCGTAACACGAGAATGAACCTCATTGGTTCTTGAGAAGCTCAAACGTGCTGCGTAACACTAGAATGAACCTCATTGGTTCTTGAGAAGCTCAAACGTGCTGCGTAACACGAGAATGAACCTTATTGGTTCTTGAGAAGCTCAAACGTGATGCGTAACACGAGAATGAACCGCATTGGTTCTTGCTTGAGCTCAAACGTGCTGCGTAACAGGAGAATGAAACTCATTGGTTCTTGTTGAAGCTCAAACGTGCTGCGTAACATGAGAAAGAACCTCATTGGTTCTTGCTGGAGCTCAAACGTGCTGCGTAACAGGAGAATGAACCTCATTGGTTCTTGCTGGAGCTCAAACGTGCTGCGTAACACGAGAATGAATCTCAATGGTTCTTGCTGGAGCTCAAACGTGCTGCATAACATGAGAATAAACCTCACTGGTTCTTGCTGAAGCTCAAACATGCTGCATAACACGAGAATGAACCTCTTTGGTTCTTGAGAAGCTCAAACGTGCTGCATAACACGAGAATGAACCTCACTGGTTCTTGAGAAGCTCACACGTGCTGCGTAACACGAGAATGAACCTCATTGTTCTTGCTGAAGCTCAAACGTGCTGCGTAACACGAGAATGAACCTCATTGTTTTTGCTGAAGCTCAAAAGTGCTGCGTAACATGAGAATGAACCTCACTGGTTCTTGCTGAAGCTCACACGTGATGTGTAACACGAGAATGAACCTCATTGGTTCTTGCTGAAGCTCACACGTGCTGCGTAACACAAGAATGAACCTCATTGGTTCTTGCTGGAGCTCAAACGTGCTGCGTAACACGAGAATGAACCTCATTGGTTCTTGCTGAAGCTCAAACGTGCTGCGTAACACGAGAATGAACCTCATTGGTTCTTGCTGAAGCTCACACGTGATGCGTAACACGAGAATGAACCTCACTGGTTCTTGCTGAAGCTCAAATGTGCTGTGTAACACGAGAATGAACCTCATTGGTTCTTGCTGAAGCTCACACGTGATGTGTAACACGAGAATGAACCTCATTGGTTCTTGCTGAAGCTCACACGTGATGCGTAACACGAGAATGAAACTCACTGGTTCTTGCTGAAGCTCAAATGTGCTGCGTAACACGAGAATAAACCTCACTGGTTCTTGCTGAAGCTCAAACGTGCTGCGTAACACGAGAATGAACCTCACTGGTTCTTGAGAAGCTCAAACGTGCTGCGTAACATGAGAATGAACCTCACTGGTTCTTGAGAAGCTCAAACGTGCTGCGTAACACGGGAATGAACCTCACTGGTTCTTGAGAAGCTCAAACGTGCTGCGTAACACGGGAATGAACCTCATTGGTTCTTGCTGGAGCTCAAACGTGCTGCGTAACATGAGAATGAACCTCACTGGTTCTTGAGAAGCTCAAACGTGCTGCGTAACATGAGAATGAACCTCACTGGTTCTTGAGAAGCTCAAACGTGCTGCGTAACACGGGAATGAACCTCACTGGTTCTTGAGAAGCTCAAACGTGCTGCGTAACACGGGAATGAACCTCATTGGTTCTTGCTGGAGCTCAAACGTGCTGCGTAACATGAGAATGAACCTCACTGGTTCTTGCTGAAGCTCAAACGTGCTGCGTAACACGAGAATGAACCTCATTGGTTCTTGAGAAGCTCAAACGTGCTGCGTAACACGAGAATGAACCTTATTGGTTCTTGAGAAGCTCAAACGTGATGCGTAACACGAGAATGAACCGCATTGGTTCTTGCTTGAGCTCAAACGTGCTGCGTAACAGGAGAATGAAACTCATTGGTTCTTGTTGAAGCTCAAACGTGCTGCGTAACACGAGAAAGAACCTCATTGGTTCTTGCTGGAGCTAAAACGTGCTGCGTAACAGGAGAATGAACCTCATTGGTTCTTGCTGGAGCTCAAACGTGCTGCGTAACACGAGAATGAATCTCATTGGTTCTTGCTGGAGCTCAAACGTGCTGCGTAACACGAGAATGAACCTCAATGGTTCTTGCTGAAGCTCACACGTGATGCGTAACACGAGAATGAACCTCACTGGTTCTTGAGAAGCTCAAACGTGCTGCGTAACACGAGAATGAACCTCACTGGTTCTTGCTGAAGCTCAAACGTGCTGCGTAACACGAGAATAAACCTCACTGGTTCTTGCTGAAGCTCAAACGTGCTGCTTAACACGAGAATGAACCTCACTGGTTCTTGAGAAGCTCAAACGTGCTGCGTAACACGAGAATGAACCTCACTGGTTCTTGAGAAGCTCAAACGTGCTGCGTAACACGGGAATGAACCTCACTGGTTCTTGAGAAGCTCAAACGTGCTGCGTAACACGGGAATTAACCTCATTGGTTCTTGCTGGAGCTCAAACGTGCTGCGTAACATGAGAATGAACCTCACTGGTTCTTGCTGAAGCTCAAATGTGCTGCGTAACACGAGAATGAACCTCATTGGTTCTTGAGAAGCTCAAACGTGCTGCGTAACACTAGAATGAACCTCATTGGTTCTTGAGAAGCTCAAACGTGCTGCGTAACACGAGAATGAACCTCATTGGTTCTTGAGAAGCTCAAACGTGCTGCGTAACACGAGAATGAACCTCATTGGTTCTTGCTGGAGCTCAAACGTGCTGCGTAACATGAGAATAAACCTCACTGGTTCTTGCTGAAGCTCAAACGTGCTGCGTAACACGAGAATGAACCTCACTGGTTCTTGAGAAGCTCAAACGTGCTGCGTAACATGAGAATGAACCTCACTGGTTCTTGCTGAAGCTCAAACGTGCTGCGTAACACGAGAATGAACCTCATTGGTTCTTGAGAAGCTCAAACGTGCTGCATAACACTAGAATGAACCTCATTGGTTCTTGAGAAGCTCAAACGTGCTGCGTAACACGAGAATGAACCTTATTGGTTCTTGAGAAGCTCAAACGTGATGCGTAACACGAGAATGAACCGCATTGGTTCTTGCTTGAGCTCAAACGTGCTGCGTAACAGGAGAATGAAACTCATTGGTTCTTGTTGAAGCTCAAACGTGCTGCGTAACACGAGAAAGAACCTCATTGGTTCTTGCTGGAGCTAAAACGTGCTGCGTAACAGGAGAATGAACCTCATTGGTTCTTGCTGGAGCTCAAACGTGCTGCGTAACACGAGAATGAATCTCATTGGTTCTTGCTGGAGCTCAAACGTGCTGCGTAACACGAGAATGAACCTCAATGGTTCTTGCTGAAGCTCACACGTGATGCGTAACACGAGAATGAACCTCACTGGTTCTTGAGAAGCTCAAACGTGCTGCGTAACACGAGAATGAACCTCACTGGTTCTTGAGAAGCTCAAACGTGCTGCGTAACACGGGAATGAACCTCACTGGTTCTTGAGAAGCTCAAACGTGCTGCGTAACACGGGAATGAACCTCATTGGTTCTTGCTGGAGCTCAAACGTGCTGCGTAACATGAGAATGAACCTCACTGGTTCTTGCTGAAGCTCAAACGTGCTGCGTAACACGAGAATGAACCTCATTGGTTCTTGAGAAGCTCAAACGTGCTGCGTAACACTAGAATGAACCTCATTGTTTCTTGAGAAGCTCAAACGTGCTGCGTAACACGAGAATGAACCTTATTGGTTCTTGAGAAGCTCAAACGTGATGCGTAACACGAGAATGAACCGCATTGGTTCTTGCTTGAGCTCAAACGTGCTGCGTAACAGGAGAATGAAACTCATTGGTTCTTGTTGAAGCTCAAACGTGCTGCGTAACATGAGAAAGAACCTCATTGGTTCTTGCTGGAGCTCAAACGTGCTGCGTAACAGGAGAATGAACCTCATTGGTTCTTGCTGGAGCTCAAACGTGCTGCGTAACACGAGAATGAATCTCAATGGTTCTTGCTGGAGCTCAAACGTGCTGCATAACATGAGAATAAACCTCACTGGTTCTTGCTGAAGCTCAAACATGCTGCATAACACGAGAATGAACCTCTTTGGTTCTTGAGAAGCTCAAACGTGCTGCATAACACGAGAATGAACCTCACTGGTTCTTGAGAAGCTCACACGTGCTGCGTAACACGAGAATGAACCTCATTGTTCTTGCTGAAGCTCAAACGTGCTGCGTAACACGAGAATGAACCTCATTGTTTTTGCTGAAGCTCAAAAGTGCTGCGTAACATGAGAATGAACCTCACTGGTTCTTGCTGAAGCTCACACGTGATGTGTAACACGAGAATGAACCTCATTGGTTCTTGCTGAAGCTCACACGTGCTGCGTAACACAAGAATGAACCTCATTGGTTCTTGCTGGAGCTCAAACGTGCTGCGTAACACGAGAATGAACCTCATTGGTTCTTGCTGAAGCTCAAACGTGCTGCGTAACACGAGAATGAACCTCATTGGTTCTTGCTGAAGCTCACACGTGATGCGTAACACAAGAATGAACCTCACTGGTTCTTGCTGAAGCTCAAATGTGCTGTGTAACACGAGAATGAACCTCATTGGTTCTTGCTGAAGCTCACACGTGATGTGTAACACGAGAATGAACCTCATTGGTTCTTGCTGAAGCTCACACGTGATGCGTAACACGAGAATGAAACTCACTGGTTCTTGCTGAAGCTCAAATGTGCTGCGTAACACGAGAATGAACCTCACTGGTTCTTGCTGGAGCTCAAACGTGCTGCGTAACATGAGAATAAACCTCACTGGTTCTTGCTGAAGCTCAAACGTGCTGCGTAACACGAGAATGAACCTCATTGGTTCTTGCTGAAGCTCAAACATGCTGCGTCACACGAGAAAGAACCTCATTGGTTCTTGCTGGAGCTCAAATGTGCTGCGTAACACGAGAATGAACCTCATTGGTTCTCGCACATCAAGAGATGTTTGAGTTGATGAATGTTTATAAGTCAATAAAAGCCTAAATTCAACCTGTCCATCATATAAAGCGACTGTGTCTCATAAGAAAATTTTTGACTAAACTGCTCAATTCATCTCTTTATGAACGTTTTGAAGCGTCAAAGTGGTAGTTGTGTTGCTATCAATTGAGGGACAGAAAGCTCTCAGATTTTGTCAAAAAGATCTTTGTTTGTGTTCCGAAGATGAATGAAAGTCGGGTTTGGAACGACATCAGGATGAGTAATTAATGACAGTTTTTTCATTTTTGGTGGAACTATCCCTTTAAGTGTCCCTAACTAAGCAAGCCAAAGGTGACAGTGGCAAGGAACCCAAACTCCATCAGGTGACCAAATATGTGAAAAAAAAAAAAACCTTGGGAGAAACCAGGCCAGGAATAAGAATGTTAACAGGGTCAGTGTTGATTTCACTGTCAAAGTCTAGAAGGATTTACTCTTGCTAGGGAAAAATACAGATGGTGGAATGTCATTTAGACTACTAGTGTTTTTAAGGTATGTGTCATCAGCTACAGTCACTTACTGATTGAATCACATTATATCAATAAAGTCTGCTGCCACTTTTGTCTCCTTTGCAGTTTCCAAACCGAAAAGCCTTCCCCGTGAATTGATCGACAAATATAAGCGAGGAGAAACACATCCGGTGTCTGCGCTGTACCAGCTCTCTCAAACTTTGCAGTTTCAACTGGATCTGAAAGAAACCGTTACCACTGGTAACCGGCAGATTTCCCTAAATTTTACTTAGTGCATTGTCTAGCTCATAGATGCCTTCAACATTTTATTCTTTGTTTTCTGAGCAGCAGGAGTTACAGGGTTTTACTTTGCGTTCTGTGCTGTGATTGATGGAATCCAGTATAAGACCGGAATGGGTATCACAAAGAAAGAAGCCAGGGCCAAAGCAGCTGAACTGGCCCTTGAAGATCTCATAGCAAGTCTAGAAAATGATGGGATACCTTCAGATGTTTCTGGTAATAATCTAATGATGGGTTACTCTGGCAACTAGGCAACAGAATGAATATGCTTATTCAAAGAGTCAAAGAGCCAAATTCATAAATGCAAATTATTCAAGAAGAATCAAGAGAATCAATGAGAATAAAAAATGATTGATTGAGATTCATATTGATATCATTTTTCATATTTCTTGTGACGATATCGAGACTTAACCTGACACAAAATATGCACCACACTGGAGTGCAATATTTGTATTTAATAACTTAAATAAGTTTAAAAGATCATCATAGTGATTAGATCGAATCATTAGAATGATTTCTGAAGGATCATGTGATGCTGAAAATTCAGCTTTGCATCTCAGAAATAAATTACAAAAATGTGTAATTTAAAATAGTACTGGGTTTATTGTATTTTATGAAATAAATGCAGCCTTAATGCGCCTAACAGAATGCTTTCAAAAACATGATTTTTTTTTTACATAAATATTTTAATCATTATCAGTTGCCACTCATCAGAGGACTAGTTAGTATCTAAAAATGAGAGACAACATATATTTATTTATAAATAAAATGCTTAACTTTAGCTATGTGGTTTAACCCTAGATTGTTTACTTTCATTAATGGTCTGCTTTGCAAGCCTTCTTGCAAATAATAGGCAAAAATCGTGTGACCTTCTGTTTGACACTTTCCATAGAATTGATGCAAGCACTTAGTCAGCCCTTCCATTTTTAATGTAAATATGCAAACTTCGAAATTCAATGTGAAAGTTTCCCCTGATGAAAGAGAACATCCTCGCTGTGCTCCCTCCCATCGAAACAACCCCATAGTCATTCACTGAAACCGTGGTGAAGCTCTTTCCTGTTTGAGGTGGGGGTGTAACATTTAGTTTTTTTTTTAATGCAAAAAAAATTCACATTCACACATCAGGGTGGGGCTGGAATTTAATCTTATCTATTGCATCTTTTCAATATTTTTCTATTGTGATTGCATAAAGACTTGACTTTTATATTTTACTTGTGGTTCATAATTAGTTTTGGGGATTTAAACAAACTCAGAGTGCACAAGTCTTGAGTGCATGTGTCCTGCACCGTTTGATCTTGGTCCGACTTGAGCTAGTAAGCAGCCAACTAGCAGTGCCATCCCAAAAACTGCATTTTATTAGTAAATGCAAGCCTTTGTGTTTGCAAACATTGCATGGGCAAACACTACTCATGTTTTCTTTTGTTTGTATGTTTTGTTCAGAGGGGCCACCTCCTCTGCCAATAAGAGAGAAGGACTCCACAACCCCAGAAATCCATTCTGGAAGAGCTGTGATTGGTAAATTAATTCTTAAAGTCAATCTGCATTTATTCAATAGCCCAGTTAAGAAAAGCTATAGTCAACACTCAAGTGTTTTAGCCATAGTAACCTTTGACATCAGAGCATTTAATCATGTCGAATTTGGAAATATTTGTGAACGTGACTAATAATTTCATTTTGGTTGGTTCAACGCAGAAAGAAAGAACCCCATCAAGGATCAGGTACCCAGCGTGGTGAGGGAGATGTTCACCAAGCTAATGGACAGTTACCCAGAATTCTCTGGCTGTGGTGGAACAGTGGCTGCATTTGTCATGCTCTCTCGTAAGTCAGACGTACAGGATGTCAGACCACAGGTTTTTCTATGTGGGATGCATCATTTGACAACATGTTCCTTTTTGCCATATAATCTATCCTGAACAGAATCTACGTTATCATTGTGTATATATAGGGGTGTGACGAGACTCTTAGCTTACGAGGCGAGACACGAGATTGAGATTTTTGCACAGTATTTTTATGAAATCCTCAATGACAAAATTCATGACTGAAAAAATAGTCTGCAGGTGCATTTTGAATTGTTAACTCATCTTGTAATAAATGTAATTTCAGTTCTACTTTCTGAGTATGAATTATCAAATGCATTGAAAGACAACAATATACAAGCACTGTAAAAGGTTTTGCCACAAACACAACTAGCTGGCTTCTCCCCTGTACATGAATTATAAGCTTCCAGAACATGTGTGTGACCTCCTTTCCAAAAATTGAACGCACACATAAAAACAGTATAAATAACACAAATAAATAAATAAATGTTTTTGTTGTATTAAGTGCAAACAATAAGTGCAACCATAATCAAATTACTCTCTTAATATTCAAAGTGCAAACAGAGACTAAAACAGAGAGCAGAGCTAAGATGTTGGAATGTTAAAACTACACAGCCCAGCTTAAGATAGCTTTGATATTGTGAGACAGGCTATTGGTTGTAGCCTAATTTGCACGCATCAGGGAGCTCAAGTTTTACTTACCCTTTCAAATTCGTGATCGATAACCACGCCGCATAAGCTTCCTCATACCAATATTAGCAATGCATGGTTGAACTTTATTTTTAATGAAGTTCCAGCTCACGTGGCTAAGACATTGTGCTTTTGTTCGCTTAATTTAACTGTGGATTCGTTTGTAAATGAGACTGGATTTGCAGACAGGATGAGATAAAAAAAAACTATGCTGTTCCTTCTATATTGGATCTGACAGGAATGGTGCAACACATTTATGTGAGTAAAAAACTTTTTTAATATGTGATAGTATTGCATTGTTACAGATCGTTTGATATCTACTGATTATGTGTGTGTCTAACTAACCACGCTGTCACAGGCTGGAGTATACTTTGTTGGTTCATTGTCCTGCGATTCGGGATCAGACCCAAACATGTATGGGCCAGGGCTTGCAAAGCCTGATGTCCCGGGGCTAATGTGTTTTCCAGTCGTGCTATCAAAATGTATCACCGGCCTGCCCGACGGGCTATCTTAAATAGTAAAATAACATTCCTTTCTTGATGTGTGTTGTTCACTCTCTGGACTTGTTATTTGAAGGAAAAATACAATCGCAGAAGTTTTAATCATGCTGATTTTGTGTTGGTGATGCAGTTTGTGGTTATATCCACCGATCGGGCGGGCCAAGTAATAAAAAATAACATTCCAATTAATTGCGGGTGGATGAGAGATAAATTGTGTTTGTTTAATAAAGACATTTTGCAAGCCCTGTGGGCGAATAATTCCGGTTGCCGTTTTTCCACACGTTTTCAAAACAATTCCCCACTGATGGGGGAGCCAAAGCTCATTATAATATGCAAAACTGTTATCCAATCATAGCAGTGGCCGTTTACTTCCAAGTCTTCAATGCGACACGCCCATAAAAACCAAGTGCTCCAGGAGCTAGACTCAAAACCAGGGTAAAATAGCCTATTACTTATTATGAAGTTTCTGAATGTAAAAACCACGCAAACATAAGTTGACCTCAGACAACAGTATAAAAAAATTAAAAAAGCCAGTTCATGACCCCTTTAAATGCTTGAGCTCATTACAGCGGGATGGATTCTGATTGGCCTTTTTCGTGGCCATCTGTTTATGCACAGTTTTGTTAAGGTCCCGCAACAGCATTTCAATTGGGTTGAGGTCTGGACTTTGACTGGGCCAGTGCAAAACCTTGATTCTTTTCTTTTTCAGCTATTCTGTTGCATGACCCAAGCTTTAGCTGTCGGACAGATTAGTCTCACATTTAACTCCAGAATACTTTGTTATACAGAGTTTATGGTCAACTCAGTGACTGCAAGGTGCCCAGGTCCTGTGGCTGCAAAACAAGCCCAAATCATCACCCTTCCACCATAGTGCTTGACTTTTGGTATGAGGTGTTTTGTTGGTTTTCGCCAAACGTGCATTATGGCCAAACATCTCCACTTTGGTCTTGTCTGTCCAAAGGACATTGCATTTTGAGGTTTGTTCAGATGCAACTTTGCAAACCTTAGCATGTTCTTTTTAGAGAGAAGAGGCTTTCTCCTGGCAACCCTTCCAAAGAAGCCATACTTTTTTTAATTGTATTGTCATGAACTTTAACATTTAACATGTTAACCGAGGCCTGTAGAGTCTAAGATGTAGCTCTTGGGTGTTTCTCTGAGCAGTGTGCAGTCAGACCTTGGGGTGAATTTGCTGGGACGTCCACTCCTGGGAAGATTGACAACGGTCTTGAATGTTTTCTACTTGTGAATAATCGTCCTTGCTGTAGAATAATGGACTTCAAATTGTTTGAAAATGGCCTTGTAAACCTTTCTAGATTGATGGGCAGCAACAACTGCTTCTTTAAGATCATTGCTGGTGTCTTTGTTCCTTGGCATTGTGCTAACACACCTGAATGCTCCAGACCAACAAACTGCCAAAACTTATGCTTTTATAGTGTTAGTCACACTTGCTGGTGATCAGTTTAATACATTTGATTAGCAGCGCCTGACTGCTTCTTATCCTCTTAATTCCTATGGAAGCAGTAAGGGTGTGCTTAGTTTGTCACCCATGGCTTCTCCATTTTGCCCTAGTTTTTGTTAAATAAATCATGGCATGTTGTAATGTCATGTTATTGTTCATATGAGGCTGTATTTACCTAATTTTAAGATCTACCAAGGACCAGATGATTTTTTTATGCTCTGATACGTAAAACCATAGAATTCAAAAGGGTGTACTTTCTTTTTCCACATGACTCTGTGTGTATTTGTCTGTGAAATATTGCGGGGCAAATTAATTGTAATATTAATTTAATAATAAACGTAGCCTAATCATAATATTAATTTAATATGCCTTGCATGCCCGTCTGTTACTCCACTGTGAAGGGCTAAACGGCGTCCACAGGCATGACATCAAAGCGATTAACCGTTTTATCCAAATCCACTTGAATGGCCCGTTCAATGTTCAGCTTACTGCAATGTCTGAGAGATTCTCCTGTCTCATGGTGTTTCTTGTCATGTGTTTTCAGTCGACGCAAGCAAGAAAATTTTCTTTTACATGTGGTGTTCATCGGCGTAGTCAAGAATAACTTGTTTACTACTGTAGACTAGCTTGACTCTGAACATTGAGGTTTTTCTTGCTTAAGCTCTGAACGGGCCATTTATGTGGATTTAATCTCGCTCAAACGTGTGCTGTCTGTGGAGGCCTGACACGCTCCAACTTGTGGCGGAGCTGATGGCTTACATCGGGAAACTCTTTGACTACAATAAATATGGGGGGAATCTGCCCCCCCCAATGTCGCCCATATATGACAATGCAGATATATAAGAAAATACTTATTGTATGTCAAGTCAAGTCACCTTCATTTATATAGCGCTTTTTACAACACAGATTGCTTCAAAGCAGCTTTAAAATTTATTTTGCTTTAGAAAAAAGGTTTTTGATTGATTAATATCTATTGTAAAAACTGATTATTTATTTAATTTGGCACAACACCATCCTCAGCTAAAACAGAAAACCCCCAATGTGTTCCAGGCGCCCATCCGCACGGCAACAGCTTCTGGTAGCCGGAAAACGCAAACCATGAAATAGGTTTGAAATAATTTTGAAACCACCATCATACCATCATCATCCCGCGGAAACCCCAAAAAAGGCGACAGCGAAAAAGGCAACGGTGTGTATGCAAGCATTACGTGTTTAGCCTATAGGCACGTGTTTGAATATGTATGTGTGTGCATATGTGTTCTTATCTGTACAGAGGGGAAGGGAAGGGAAGGAGGCCTTCACAGGGGAGAGTCTAGTTGACACTGTTCCAGAGTTTAGGTGCTAAATAGGAAAAGGATCGAATCAGCCTGCAGTTGATTTTGATATTCTAGGTATTATCAACTGATATCAATTAATAGTTAATATATATTATTGACCACATGGAATGGACTATATCTGTTTTTACACTTTAAATTATATAGGCCTACTCAAAAATGTTGTCAATGTCAATTTATTTTTCTCCCTTTATTTAGAAGTGTTTGTCATTGTAATTTTCCCATGTCGGTTGTTTTGGCTTTTAATCCAGTTAATAAATTCCCCTTAAAAACATACTACAGCGCGTGTAGTCAACACATGCAGACAGCGTCCTCACGAAAATGTGTGTCAATTGTATGTGTTTAAAAGCTTGCCAGTTCAAACATTCAAGTGATTTTACACCATTCAATAACATCAATATGGAAAACATGGCACTTCAGTGCTCGCGGGCTGTTTTCTGTAACAGAGAGCCGAGCCGTGTCTCTAACAACACGAAAAGTCCTTAAGTCAGATCACTTTCACTTGCTTCAGTAAATTTTGTCAATTGTATGTGTTTTAAGGCTTGCCAGTTTGGACATTCAAGCGATTTTAGACCATCGGATGTGTATCATTATATTGAACTACTGCGCTGATGCATTGTGGCACACGAACACAGACTCCTGCTCGGAGCCACCCGGTTCTGTCTCCCCTTCACTCTCCATGCTGTTATTTATTTTATTCACGTTTCTGCCTGCATCCTCGTGGTGGCGTGTGCGATTGCAGTCATCCAAATTATGAAAAAGTATTGCCATAAACAATGTAATTTGCGATAACACGAAATAAACGATAGAGCCTAATATGAAACGATAGACTTTTTATTTTGTCCGTCCGATATATATATCATCATATCACACAGCCCTAATTTCAAATGAGAGATTGGTATCAAAGAGCACACCCAGGTTCCTAACTGATGATGAGGACTTGACAGAGCAGCCATCAAGTGTTAGACAGTACTCTAGGTTACCAAGTGCAGAGGTTTTTTGTCCAATAATTAAAATTTCAGTTTTTTCATAATTAAGTTGTTGGAAATTACTAGTCATCCAATTTTTTTATATCGGCTACCGTTAATCTTGTGAATTAAGTTTCGTCAGGGCGTGAAGAAATATAAAGCTGAGTATCGTCAGTATAACAATGAAAACTAACGCCATGCTTCCTAATGATATCTCCCAGTGGTAGCATGTACAGGGTGAAGAGCAACAGTCCTAGCACTGAGCCCTGCAGTACTCCATACTGAACTTGTGATTGGTATGACATCTCTTCATTTACTGCTACAAACTGATAGCGGTCAGATAAGTATGATTTAAACCATGCCAATGCAGTTCCACTAATGCTAACATAATTTGAGAGTCTATTCAAAAGAATGTTGTGGTCGATGGTATCGAATGCAGCGCTAAGATCGTGTAACACTAACAGAGAGATACAACCACGATCGGATGATAAGAGTAAATCATTTGTAACTCTGATGAGAGCAGTCTCAGTACTATGATACAGTCTAAATCCTGACTGGAAATCCTCACAGATACCATTTCTTTCTAAAAAGGAGCATAGTTGTGAGGACACTGCCTTTTCTGGTATTTTTGACAGTATGTGTAAGTCTTGTTACTGTAATGTAAAAAAAATCATTATTTAAATTGTAATTATGCATCATGGTAGTATTGTTATCCTTCCTTTAATTTATACTGATTTAAACAATTTTATTAATTAATAAAAAAAAAAAAGTGATAAGAACTTAAGCAAAACATATGTAATTCTGGTAATATAAATTTGATTAAATGTCTTGAAAAATCATGTTGCAATGGAAAAAAGTAATTGGTTTCTCTTTAGTTAAAGGGGAAATGTGACGGATATTTTGCCATATTACGTTTTTATGAGATTCTCCTCTACAACGATGACAACATCAAATGTTTTTCAAACAGAAATTATTTTGCATAAGGTGCAAAATAATACACATATTTGCATATATTTTGCATTGGATCACCATGTTAATCATTTATGGGTTTTGTTGGGTTTAGCTACTTTATTCTCATTGTTTGATGGTGATTCTGAAACTATAAGAGCACTGTTTGAGCCACACTTTCCATGTGAACCACAACACCTTGAGTGTAAACAAAGCAGTCTTCCTTCCACAAGTCTGAATACTCCATTGGAGTGCATTCAAATCATATTTCTTTAGAGACATTTGTACACTTTGGAGATATACTGTATGTACACAAAGTATAACTGTTTAATTTAATTAATTCCATTGACTGGGACGTGACGTCTAAGTGGAAATCTTTGCTTTAGCAGTCTTATTGCAGTAATCCTTATCCAGCAATCATAAACGAAGAAGGCATGGATTTTCATTGAATTTCTTAAAGGGTTCCCACACCTTTTGACCAGAGACGGCGATAAATAAAAACACATGTCAGACATGGGGAGGTCATTGGGGCTGACAGGAGTACGACCAGAGCAAACATGTGAAGAATGAACGTTCACACTCCTACTCAGCACTTCCTTCTCAAAGAAGGTTCCGGGAAGTACTACTTCCAACATTATGGGAACTGTTGACATTTAATATAATTTATAAGATAGAGACGTCTATTGTTCATTTTTAGAATTAACGTCAACGTGATTATTTTTAACAAATGGCACTTGTTTGTTGCATTTGTAATGTCATGGGGGCACTTAAAAATGATGGCTGATTGGAATTTCCACAGTAAATCTCTAAGCCGTTGGATCACTATGGTGCACCAAATATGGAAATATACTGGAAGAGGAAGCAATTATATAATTTCCTTTGGCCCTTTCATAATTTTTCATTGGTGTGATTTATAATTTTGAAACCAAACAAACTAAAGCACAGGAAATGTTGAAGGATTTTTAATGATGGGTAATGTCCACAGGATATTAGACAAGCGAAATGGTCAAGGAAGAAGAGACATCATAGGTGTTGACAAGCTTATTTTTGGAAACCTTTACAGTAAAAGGAAGGAAATTGATAGTTTTCAGTCACGTAACTGGTGCAGAGACCTGGAGGGCAAAACATCCGAAAACTGTAGCACAGGCCTCTCAATTTTCCACCTCAAAAGTTGTAAAAAGGGAAGGAAAAGTTGACATACCACAGCTCCAAAAATAGAAAAACATTTCATGTTCTCACCACAGGTGATGTTTCAGTGGCTCTTCATCAGACAATGAACACAGTAATAAGCCCTTACATACACATCACATGATCAACCACATGACAAAAAAATTATCATCTCTATCAAAGGATCTATCTCTATCTCCATCTCAAAAGAAGAAAATCAAAAATATGTGAACAAAATGCAATACAGAACCCACAGTATTTTAATCACTAAAAATAGCAGGAAAAACACTTAGGCCCGGTTTCATAGACAGGGTTTAGATTAAGCCAGGATTAGGCCTTAGTTCAGTTAGGACATTTAAGTAGCTTTTATAAACATGCCTTAGAAAAAAAAGCATTACTGGTGTGCATCTTGAGACAAAACAATGGCACTGACTTAATTGATTTAAGATATGTCAGTGCAAGTTACTTTCAGTTGTAGGTCGCCCAATCGTCCCAATGGAGGCGTACGATTGGTGGGTGAAGGTTTCTTGCGCATTCGGTCTTTTCAGGTGGGCAAAGGACTTTAATTTCATTAAAATTCCATTTTATTATGACCTCGAATTTAGGTTAGAATGCCAAGTGGTTATTTGGTCATTTATATTTAATAGTTTAATTACACATTTAATTATACCCGTTCATAATCTACTAGAGATAGTTAATAATTCCAGAGTAAGTCAGAATAAATCAGTGTAACAATTTATTATAAGTCAGGTAAATGTATCATGCCAATTACATAACATCAAATGCTCTGAAGTATAGAATAAAATATGGATACCCGACTTCTGAAAATTACATAACGCTGAGCATCTAAGAGACACTCAGCGTTACAGGCTGACCGATGTAAAGGTTCTGCCCTGACCTCTTTGCAACATCTCCTTAAATAACAGACCAAGAAAGAAAACTTTCAAATGTAAACGTGTGTTAACAATGGGAATTTACATTAATCAAGTCCTATAGACCTGTATTGACGGCAGGAGGTAGCGAACATTTGGCCGGAGACATCACACATTAGGCAAAATATCTCTAAACTCTTAAAACCTTTATTACCTGTAAGTTTACTTCTGTGGGGATGAGACCTTTGTACCAGCCGCACTGAGACATTTCAAATAATATCAAACATGTATAATACTGTATCGTACTTGCTCACATTAAACCATATAGATTTTGGGGGAATTCTGGAGGAGAGATGGGGGTAGAGGCAGTGAAGAGAAAGACATGTAAATCAAGGTGATCTTTCGATGATTAACTCGGTGTGATGTTGTCTCGGAAGGAGACGCTAAATGCATAATTTGCTAATTTCTATTATTTTCTCAGGGAGTTCTTGTTCCTCAATCAGACAGTCTGGCATTTGCTAGTTTTCCCAGCCTTACACAATTAAACCGCTCATACATGCATTTTAGTCTGGGACTAGCTTAAGCCTGGTCTGTGAAACCGGGGGTTTAAGTGCTTTAGGGCCAGATATACTAAACAGGCCAAATTGGCATGAGAGTGCAATACCAAAAAAGCGCAGATGACCTACTGATGACGCACAAATGAAAGAACACAGATGCAGCTGGATCATTTCCATAATGACCAATGCAATCTACCAGTTAGCGTCTGGTTTAGGACATGCTTTTATTGGCCGGTAAATAATGGCAAAAATACCAGTAAATAAAAAATGTACTGGGTAAATAAGTTCAGGTCCGACATGGTTGACAGCTTTTAATCCACAATCACCGTTTTAGATCGACTAACTGTAATACTGTATAAGATTACCAAAATGCAAAGTTTTGTCACAACCCACCAAAAAAAAATGAAAATGCAAATATTATTGTATTTTTAAGTGTACTACAAATAATAGTATTTTTATTTAATACTGAGAATAGTTATATTTATTGGGTCACACTATGTGCAGTGTGAGCACTAACCCGAATCTCCAGGTGCTCTCGTGAGAACCAGAGTGAAAAACTTTGGCACACATGATCATCAATAAGGTGTATATTGAAATTGGTCTTTTAATATCACTGTCTTACTACATTACTTAGTACAAACTTGTGCAGTTATGCTAATTCGAATGGGAAATTTCATTGTCAGTGGACAAGCAATATTACCCCAACAAGAAAATGTAAACCTCTCAATTGCATTGTCTGTAAATTTGCAACAGACTAATTTACAAAGCTCATATTTTTGATTACTAGCCTACAGAATATTCTCAACAAAACCTCAGAGAACAGTTAAAAAGTTATTATTCAAAAAAATAGTTATCCCAAGTGTTATTACCAAGTTCACATATTAGGGAAACTTCAAAAAAGCCTGCACAGTTGCAAGATAAAAACCACTCTTTTTAACTCTTACAGGTCTGCACAGTTTTGAGGCCCTTTAGAAGTTTTGACATGCTCTGACATTTGTGCTTTTTTCAGTTGCTTATAAACATATATTAATGGAAAAAGTGTCATTACACTGTATTCAGCACAAACTGGGCTACCATAATATGTTAGCAACATGTATGTACATGCTTTTATTTTTGAGAGAATAGCGTTTATGCGTGGTTTTTGAAAAAACAAAAAATGTAAATCACTGAATTAAGGCCACAAAACACTCAAAAAAATAAGCTGTTGAACGAACTTCCACGAAATTGAGTTACATTTTTCCAACAAAATTTAATTGGTTTGAAATTTTTTGTAATCTTGTTGTATGAACTTAAATTAATTTAGTCAAGACTACTAAAAAAATCACATCATTCCAACTAGATAAAGTAGGATAAAGAGGGGTAGAACTGATGACCATATTTAGACTGTGGGAACTGTCAAATTAATTTATTTTCTTTATTTCTATAAAAACTAATAGTCAACACAACACTTGATCACATGCTAATTGTAACATTTGTAGCATGCAAGTAATTATCAAGTAAAACATTTCTCATCACTGGCATTAGCACAGTTACAGCTCATTGAGAACAGCACAGCCTAACCACAAGGTCTACACTTCACGATAATAGTAACCTCAAAAATCAACTTTTAAATGTCAAATATAACATTAAACTTTAACAGGTATTTCCCTTTACTAAAAAACACATTAAACAGCACTTAATTCATTTAACATTTACTCTCCTGATCTATCCCTATGCAAAGCATGCTGGGAACAAGAAATACACTGCCCAGTTCAGTCAGCGCAACAGAAATGATTCATGTAGTCCCAACACAAATGGTTTAGGTTAACATAACATTTTACATTTCATTTAACGTAATAAAATTGAGTAAAAAAACTAAAGATATGTGTTGTTTCAGCTTATTTTATTTAAATAAACTGAGAAAACAGCTACAATTTTTTTTTGAGTGTAGATATGTGTCCTTTATATGAGACTTTTGATTAATTGGTGTTGTTGCCTAGAGTTTTTGCTTAAAACTGATGTGAGAATCCTTGTGCCTGCTCATTCACATAAAACAATATATTTATTTAAATTTTGCAAGACACTTTTTCTTTACAAAGGCCATATGCGAGGAGGCGTGACCGGTCATGAATAATGCTGTGATTCACACCTGAGAGAACAAAAGAACCACATAATGAGCCACATAATGAATGAGCCTTTGAGTCAGGTATGTGAGCGAGAGCTAAGGAACAGGACAAAGGAAATATATATATTTTTTGTAGTTTATTAAGAATATAGTTAACAATATAAAATGAGAACCAAAGGCACAATGTCCTGTGTGGACCAGTATCAGGAAAGTATCACATCAAGAAAGGAATGTTATTTCACTATTTAAGATAGCCCGTCGGCAGGCCGGGCTTACGTTTTGGTAGCCTGTCTGGAAAACATATAGCCCCAATCTGTAACAATGCAATACTATCACATATAAAAAACATGTTTTACTCACATAAGTGTGTTGCACCATTCCTGTCGGATCCAATATAGAAGGCAAAGCATTGTGTTTTAATCTCATTCTGACTGCAAATCCAATATCGACCTGTGTCTTGTTTTCAAACGATTCCGCGGTGAAATGAAGCGAGCAAATGCGCAATGACTTCCCCACGTGAGCTGGAACTTGATTAAAAATAAAGTTCAACCACTCATTTTTAATATTAGAATCCAAAGGAAGCTTATGCAGTGACTGTGTTCTTCCACAACCAGGCACAACGCAATATATTGCTGTCTTCGGCATGTTTACAGCTCGGTAGCGTGATCAGTTTAGTTCCACGAGTCGGTGGGCGGGGCTACAGAAGTAGGCGTACATATTTATCTGTCGAGGCGGTGTTTCCCCCTTCTATTACGTCATAGATCAGTATATATTTGAGAGCTCGCATTTTCTGGGCCTGGTGTCTATAAAAGCTTTTCTTTGACTAACTAGGAAATTTTCAGCTCTGAAACTTACAGGATATTCTTATATTACCATGACCTTTTATATATCAAAGGCTCAAGGGAAAGTTGATTTCTCAATTCATCACCCCTTTAATATACTTTAAAATATAATACTATAAAATATAATGCTTGTGCAGTGGGCAAAGCTAAAGAGACACGAGCGCACACACACACATTATCCCTGGATAACTTTTGATTCACTATACGTTTGTGTTGTTCACATTAAATGCACTTTCACGCCGATTGCCAACAAAACACAGACATTTGATGCAGTTTCACTCACTGTCTGAGGTCTCCACTCATGACCGGGAACAAACAAGCATGCTTGCAGAGCTCCGGAAAAACAAACTGCATCCACTGTTTCCTTAACACTGGGTTATTTGGGAAGCTGAACAAGGTTATCTTTCCCTCACAACCAGAAACACACTTCTTTAGTGATATTGTTGATTTTTGTGGTCTAAAAACAAAATGACAGCGCTGCCGACGGCTCCTGTAACCTGAACGAAGCTTGTTGATGGGCGCGCTCTTGCTCTCGCTCTGGTTGTGTGTGTGTGTGCTCATCAGGGAGAAGTGCCCATACAAACAATTCCTCAATTCCTCCCTTTATGATGTCATACAGAGCCATACTCAAAGAAATACTCCGTCATACGTCCAACTCGTTTTTTTTACATTTTGGCCATGTTTAGCATTAGAATCAGCTCTTTAACAGTGTAAATAAGTCAGAATACATGAAATAGCATGGATTACTGAGAAACGATGCTTATTGTTTTTTTGAATAAGCAAAAATGCTAATTACAAACAGTATGACAGGAAAAAGTGCTTTTATTTGAACTACAGTAGGTCTATTTAACAGTAGCATTCAAGAAAGAAATTAAATGATCAAATGTAAAAAACAAAACAAAAAAAACTTCACTCTATAAATTTACTATACACTGATTCTTAATAAATATATTAAAGTTATTCAGTCAAGCATGGGGTGATTTTTCTATTTTCTTTTGTTGTTTGATTAACATTAATCACACAGAATATTAGGTCCGGCCCTTTAAGACCTGCACGGACCCAATTCATTGGAGTACATCTGATTTCTTATTCAACTGTATATGTTTACTAAAGACATATCCGACTGTGTTTACCGGAATACTTGCCAGGATGTGCATTTTTACATATTTTTGACCATTCAAACCCAATAATCCTTGGAAGAGAATAGAAGTTGCGATCGTAGTCAGAGGCTGGCAGCGCGAGCACGTCCCGCACCGCGCTTTAGAGAAGAACGTCTGCTGGAGGGACACTTTCATGCTCAAACAGCAACATTACACACTAAAGAGAGATGAAGATAAACTCTGGTGCATAACTCACCCCAAGAAAATATGCAAGCACCATTTGTAGATGGAGTTTGTGCAATGTATCATATGCCTGTGATTTATATAAGTCTAAACCAAACTGTCCTGTGTTTCGTCTGCAGCCACAGGATGTGAGGTTGTTGCTCTTGGAACGGGCAGTTCTAATACCAAAGCCAGTCCAGCACCCACAGGACGAATCCTGCATGATTCACATGCGGTAGCAACTGCCCGGAGATCACTAATGAGGTACATGGGATTTTCAGCTGTTGCAGGCGGTCATCACATTGATGTTTGTATTACTCATCTCTTTGCTGGCCAGTTTAAAGAATATCTGGCACTGTCGAAAAAGCTCTCATGATCAAAAAACCCTGTGATCTGTAGGTTTTTGCTTTAATTCTTGAAATGGGTTTGTGCCCATGTGTGAATTTCCTTACAAAACTGAAACCGTGTTTTTAAACAAAATTATGTGTCCTTGCTGAATAAAAGTATCAATGCCTTTAAAAAATTGTACTACTTCCAGAAAACCTTTTTTTTCAATGTATCAGCTTCCACAAAAATATGAAGCAGCACAACTCAACATTGATAATAATGAGAGGCTTCTTGAGCTGCAAATCAGCCTATTAGAATGATTTCTGAAGGGTCATGTGACACAAAAAATTTAGCTTTGATCTCATTAATAAATTAAATATATTCACATAGAAAAAAGTTATTTCAAATTGTAGTAATATTTTATAATCTTTTTTATTTATTTTTTTACTGTATTTTTTTTTATCATATAAATGCAGCCTTGGTGAACATAATGGTAATTCTTTCAAAAACATTTACATGCTTTTACTTTTTTTTTTGTAAAAAAAACACTATAAATTCACCAAAGACATTTGAAAGTGTTAATCCATTGAGGGTGCTAGAAGAACTTCTGTTGGTCAACCGAACTCAAAATAGCCAGAATTAAGATGATGAAATAGTCTGTGGTTGATTTAAAGCACAGATGAGTGTAATTTAGAATGTGTTTTGAATGTGCCATAGGTTTCTGTACAGGAATCTGTTGCTGTTCTTCAGTAAGAATAGTGCTCTGGAGGAGAAGTCAGTCTTTCAGCAGGACCAGACCACGAAGCTCCTCAGCTTCAAAAATCACATCACTCTACACCTGTACCTGAGCCAACTTCCCAAAGGAGCGGCACAGATACCTTCTCAACTGTACACACACTCACACACATGCATTTACATAGACTTTAAAGTAGAGAAGATGCAACATTCACTCTGTATAAACGA
Organism: Rhinogobio ventralis; assembly: GCA_039654625.1. NCBI lineage: Eukaryota > Metazoa > Chordata > Actinopteri > Cypriniformes > Gobionidae > Rhinogobio > Rhinogobio ventralis. The sequence goes on from CM077198.1 coordinate 4,954,278, forward strand.
AGAGAGTCTGATGAAGGCCCCCAGTATTATTAGGCTTTAATCCTGTAAAGCCTGACATAAAAATAATAGTCAGAAAAATCTAATCTGTTTTTAGTTCATTGAACCTTTAGACAAAATCTAAAAAGAAATTTGCATGTGTGTTTCGTCGAGGATCATATTTGATACATCAGGCTTTTAGGCTAATGTTTTATGATATAGTGAGAATATACAGCACAAACCCGAGGAGGAAAAAATAGCTCAGTTTTATTTAGAGGCCCAAACTGAACAGCAAAATGCAATTTGGTGCACATGCTGATATTTATATGGCAAAAAAGTAGGGCTGGGAAAAAAAATATTGATTTCTCGATTTTTAATAAATTCTCATTTTTACGAACCAATATCGATTCTTAAATGTCGTTGATGAATGAACGGAACATTGTAGCGCTCCTCCCATCCAATAAATCACAGTAATCTTTGTGCTTTGTTACTTTTGATATGAAACAATGTCTCAGATTTCAAATGAGATGATTTGGCACCGTTTAATGTGGCGACAGATCGCAGTAATGCCTCAGAGTTAGTTCAAGTGAAGTGGCAGCGCAGAGTGCACATGAACTCATCCGCTTTAATACCAGTTACAGCGCGAAATAAACATGAATCAACATCTGAATGTATGTTTAAAAACAGAGTACAACGCACTGAAATCTGCATCACGTCACATGTAATCACTCAATCAGTGATTCAACCGCGGAAAGATGTCAATAAAACCGTTTGTAAACAATGTCATGTAACGTCACATTTATCCTCAGAAAAACCATAGTCAGTGACCATAAACTGAACCAAAAACCAAAAATTTGCCATGCACTTTATCTGATATACACTCACCTAAAGGATTATAAGGAACACCTGTTCAATTTCTCATTAATGCAATTATCTAATCAACCAATCACATGGCAGTTGCTTCAATGCATTTAGGGGTGTGGTCCTGGTCAAGACAATCTCCTGAACTCCAAACTGAATGTCAGAATGGGAAAGAAAGGTGATTTAAGCAATTTTGAGCGTGGCATGGTTGTTGGTGCCAGACGGGACAGTATTTCACAATCTGCTCAGTTACTGGGATTTTCATGCACAACCATTTCTAGAGTTTACAAAGAATGGTGTGAAAAGGGAAAAACATCCAGTATGCGGCAGTCCTGTGGGAAAATGCCTTGTTGATGCTAGAGGTCAGAGGAGAATGGGCCGACTGATTCAAGCTGATAGAAGAGCAACTTTGACTGAAATAACCACTCGTTACAACCGAGGTATGCAGCAAAGCATTTATGAAGCCACAACACGCACAACCTTGAGGCGGATGGGCTACAACAGCAGAAGACCCCACCGGGTACCACTCATCTCCACTACAAATAGGAAAAAGAGGCAGTTGAAGACTGGAAAAATGTTGCCTGGTCTGATGAGTCTCGATTTCTGTTGAGACATTCAGATGGTAGAGTCAGAATTTGGCGTAAACAGAATCCAACAGAATCCAACATGGATCCATCATGCCTTGTTACCACTGTGCAGGCTGGTGGTGGTGGTGTAATGGTGTGGGGGATGTTTTCTTGGCACACTTTAGGCCCCTTAGTGCCAATTGGTCATCGTTTAAATGCCACGGCCTACCTGAGCATTGTTTCTGACCATGTCCATCCCTTTATGACCACCATGTACCCATCCTCTGATGGCTACTTCCAGCAGGATAATGCACCATGTCACAAAGCTCGAATCATTTCAAATTGGTTTCTTGAACATGACAATGAGTTCACTGTACTAAAATGGCCCCCACAGTCACCAGATCTCAACCCAATAGAGCATCTTTGGGATGTGGTGGAACGGGAGCTTCGTGCCCTGGATGTGCATCCCACAAATCTCCATCAACTGCAAGATGCTATCCTATCAATATGGGCCAACATTTCTAAAGAATGCTTTCAGCACCTTGTTGAATCAATGCCACGTAGAATTATGGCAGTTCTGAAGGCGAAAGAAGGGTCAAACACAGTATTAGTATGGTGTTCCTAATAATCCTTTAGGTGAGTGTATATCCAAAATAATCAAATTGAATCGAAATTGGAATCGAATCGAAACGTGAAATTTGTCAATACCCAGCCCTACAAAAAAGATACAGTTCTGATGCTTGTAATGTAAATCAATCAGATTTTTATAACAGTTTAACAGACTACTTGCATAAAATGCATCAGTCATCTCTTTATATCTGCCAATAATATGTCTTAAGATGACATTTAAATGCTTAGTTTTGATCAAAGCTCTGTAGATTTAAAACATATAATGCAATGCAATACAATGATGACTGAGAGATGAACAAATAAACCTTCCTTAAAAGCCTGATGGATCATATTTGATGCTCAAATTTGAACATGATTTTTCTAAAAAAACAAATTATGTATGGATAATCAAGTAAACCCGATTGCTTCAGTCCAGTAAGTGTTCATCTTGAAATATTACAAACAATATAAAGTTATTCTTACTTTTTCTTTATAAAAATCAGTGCAGATCACAGCAAAAAGACACTTGAACCACAAGCTGAAGGTGGTCATTTGTACAATTATGCTAAAAGACTTTTACTTGTTGAAAAATGATAAACTATCAATCAGACGACAAAAGGCATGTAGTAGATTGTGTGCAAAAGGATTTTCAGCAGTTTTGATCATGTTGATAATTTACAGGACTAAGAAATGTGCATGTCAAATATGAAACAAATATGAAAGTAGGCTTTATAGGGTTGACATTTTCTTTTTAATTGGTCGAAATCTAGCTTTTTTATTCCTCTTGTGTGCATGCACACATTGTGGCCTTAATCTTGAAGAAATATAGCACAAACATTATACTTTTCATGCAAAACATTTCACAAAAAAAAAATCAGGTTTCGGTATGAATTTGTTAAACTACATCACAGTTGTTGTCCTTGTTTTCTAGCCGCCTCAATCCTTTGTCAATCTCTGCATGGGAGGTGAATAATCAGATCGGACTTCATGTGGTGGTGGAAGGGAAGGTCTTCTCCAAGTTCTCCAGCTCGTATGAGCAGATGGGCTCACATGTTGTCAGTATGTCTGCCACCGATAAGATCATGCAGTGGCAGGTGTTGGGCTTCCAGGGTGCGCTACTGAGTCACTTCATTGAGCCAGTCTATGTGAGCAGCATCTTCATTGGTAAGTTAGCGTAAAGCCTAATGCTAGGGCTAGTGGTCAGCTGATAAATAGCCAAGGCTCATATAATTGCCATTTTTCTTCATTATCACATCAGGCGGTACGTTTTTCTGTTTGGCCAATGTGTTGGAAATAGGATTTTTATTTTGGCAGCGACACGATCAACAAACTTTGAATCCTTGATTTAAAACTGTATCCAGTTGTCCACCATGTCGTATTCATGTCATATTTACTTGGTGTCTGTGGCGAGCGGTGAGGTGAGGGACCGTGAGAACGGGCCGGTGACGAGCGATAATGAGCTCCAGCTGCGCGCCACACCGGTCTCGTCTCACGGAGGAGTGACGGGAGCATAAAAGGAGGAGCGACGACAGTGCAAGACGAGAGAGGACCAGGCCTGGACTTATGTTGTGTTTTTGGTTACGTTTTATTTTGTGTGTGTGTGCGCGGCAGTCGTCCGTGAGGGGCTGCCGCGGCGACTTTCATTTTGGTTATTTAGTTGATTAAAGTTTTAAATGTTCGCCGGTTTCCCGCCTCCTTCTTCCTGGAACAAACGAACGTTGTTACAGTGTCATAAAATTTGTGCTACTTTGTCTTAATTTGAAAAAGTTATTCTGTGCTTTCGTTCCTCCCTAAAAGCCCAAACTTAACGCCCAAATCAGCCAAATAAGTGTGTTGTAAAATGCAGTCGATTGTTGCTAAACTGTGGGACGTGTTTGATATTAAACAGTGTTATTAAAAGTGCATTAAGCCGCAAAAGAGACACTGTTCCCCAGGTGGCTTTCTGTGTGCATGCTCCAAGTCGGAACTGGAAAAAAGATAAGCTAATGGGCTTCGGATACACGCCTGAATGCATACACACATAAATGTCAATGCCATTTTGGAGAGTATTGACGTAAACACAGTGGCTTTTAGTCTTAAGTTAACATACACAGTTGAAAAAGAAAACACGCATGTAACAGTTTATTGGATCCGTGCATTAGCTCTTAAAGTGACAGCATACAAAATAAGAAATATTAATATTGTAATGTTTTATTGTAAAATTAAAAAACCTGAGTATTTAAAAAAATAATCTTATGATGATGATGATGATGATGATGATGATAATAATAATAATAATAATAATAATAACAATAATTGTATTTTATAATATAACTGTAAAATTACAATGCTAATGTTTTTGGCTCTCTTAACTCATTTTCAAACATTAAACCATCAAGCTTTTATATTGACATAGAAATGCAGGGAGCCCTTAAAGCTGCTTTTGTTGACAGCAGCCAGTTTACAGTATATTATAGAATGCTGTGATGTGTTTGTTCCCAGAAGAAAACTCAAAATGGGAGTTCAGAAACAGTGGCACTGATATAGAATAACTCCCTTTGGAGTGACTTTGTGCTTTGGAACTTTGCAGAGCTTTTTCATGCTCAAACAGTGACATTACACAATAAAGAAAGTTGAAAATGTAAAAAAAAGCACATACATTTTTTTTTTTTTTTTAAATCAATATTCGGTCAACCACTAGTCCAGGTGCTGTTAATGCATTTTGTACCTGGTATTTTGCTCAGGCGATGGCAGTTGCAGTGATACCCGCGGTATAGAGATGGCAGTGAACCAGCGTGTCGATGGCATCACCTCAGCACTTCCCTTGTACTACTGTGTCTACCGGCCACACATCAGCTTGGTGTCCTCGGCCGTGCCTCTAGACGCACACCCTACCCAAAAGTCCCTCAGCCTTAACTGGAGCCATGGAGATCTTACGGTGGAGATGGTCAATGCTCTGGAAGGAAAGTCTACCGAAGAGTGAGTGTCATCCATATATGCTTTTCATGCTTTTAATGCATCCAGATATTTCTTATTGGTTATTCTCATTACTGTAATTCTGTAATGTGTTTAACTGCATTAAATGAGACCTGTCACAATACAGTGGTCAAATTGCTCAACATTGCTAAAAAGTATGGAATCAGATGACATATAGTAGATTGTGTGCACCAGATTTTTTAGTATTGATCATGTTGATAATTTACAGGTCTTTTGAAATTTGTGTATCAAATATGATACGGTAGGCTTTATAGGGTTAAAGTGTCTGCTTCCCGAACAATGCTAGGAAGGCTGTTCCAGAGTTTAGGTGCTAAATAGGAAAAGGATCGACCGCCTGCAGTTGATTTTGATATTCTGGGTATTATCAACTGGCCAGAGTTTTGAGACCACAATAGACGTGAGGGAGTATAATGCGTTAAGAGCTCGCTCAAGATTTTAAAATGTATGCAATGTTTAATAGGGAGCCAGTGCAGTGTTGACAGAACCGGGCTAATATGGTCATACCTGGTTCTAGTAAGAACTTGAGCTGCTGCGTTTTGGACCAGCTGCAGTTTATTTATTAAGCGAGCAGGGCAACCACCCAGTAGAGCATTACAATAATCTAGCCTTGAGGTCATGATCGCATGAACTAAAGTCTGACATCTCCTTTTTTAACTTTTTCATTTGTGCATGCACAATGTGGCTTTTATTCTGAAGAAATATACCACGCACAAACATACTTTTCAAGCAAAACATTTTACAAAAAGAAATCAGGTTTACAAATTGTAAAATTATGTTATAAAATTATTAAACTAACCTCCAGTTTCACATGCGTCCCAGACTAAAATACATGTTTGAGCTGTTTTAACTGCATATAATAATAATAAATTAAATTAGCTCAATAGGGAATTATGATTATTAATGTTTAATTATTTATAACTAATCGCAACGGGTTATGATTAAATTATAAATCTCCAAATCACCCAAAAAGGGAAATACCTAACCTAGGTATTTATGTAATATATATATAGTTAACGACAATGGGTTGCAATTAACTACGAATATATATATTAAATCATTACAGAATAACCTTTGAATTAGAATGAATTCAAAATTCATCTGATCCGTTCATTTAACGAACGAACAGTACTACAATCTTTTATCAATTCTCACAAAGTTTTATTCTTTCTTATCAAATCTTCGGGAAGGTTATCCTTCTGGTCACGAAGAATAAACTTTCAGAATTATTAGGATATTAATTAAAGTATTCAAAGATACTTATGAGAGCTCGTAGCTAGATCTGAACATTAAAGTGACCATGTCTTGTGAGCGGCAACAATGACAATCGAACGTGGATACAATGGTTTTAATAATTGATACTACGAATACATACGACTAAACAAAGAATACATGTATATACAGAACAACGAATAGTAACGAAAGAGACTGAAAAGAAGAGAATGAACGAGAGGAAGGAAAGGTTCAGGAATGGCAATTTCACAAACATAACCACCGAGAGCCAGCAACGAATAATATCACCTTAAACAGGGGTACACATCTTAAAGCGCATCTAAATTTGAGATTGCGTCCTGATTGAAGTTCTCACAGGATTCTAACGGTGCTGTCTGTTCTACCTCAGCCAAGCCACAAAACTGTCCACGATGCCATCTTCCTCAGACTCCTCGGTACCGGAACCTAATTTATATACGGCTAAAAGGCTTTCTGACGTTTATAGTGGAATCGACTCATCTATGATCCTGTCCAGAGAGACTCCAGACGCTACAGTCCCCCTTTTCGTCTGACGAAGTCCGTGTGACATCGTCGGACGACAGTCATGATGGTCGGATGGCAGGTGGATCATGATGGTCGGATGGCAGGTGGATCATGATGGTCGGATGGCAGGTGGTTTCTAATTGTTCTCAACCTTTGGTTCCTCAGGCTGAGAGTCCATCTCGATGAGGTTTGGCATGGTATCTGTTTTGGTACCTCTTTTCCGTGGGTTTCGTTTGAAACCTAGGGGGAGAGCGACCGTGTTCTTGGTCATGGACTCTCGCATCTCGTGGACCTTCTTGAACAGGATGAAGGCCAGGCCCAGTGTCAGGGTGTAGCCTAATACCGTAGAGAGGCAAAGAGCTGTGTCTGTGCGAGTTGGTCAGGATGGGCAGCCGGGACAGTGTTTGGAGGGCCGTGTCGATGGGAGTAATGTCAATTAGCTGGGACCCCCTTTCCTCAATCCTCAGTTCCAGTTCCGGATCTAGAGTTGTGATTCTTGAAGAAGGATGGGATTTCCAGCTCTGACCAGTACTCTTCATTTGGGAGATGGTACAACGGCAGATCATCGAGGTGGAGGATGGCACCCTTTGGTACTTGAATCCACATACTCTGGTTGGGCAGGCTGATGCGGGTGGCCGTGTCATGCTGATTGTAAGTCAGGGTGGCCGTACGAGTGGGAGTGTTGACGAGCCACCTGTCACCCACAATCTCAGCTCGAGTTTTAGTGACTTGGGTGCGAGATGTGGCCTTGGCAGGGCAACGGGTGTCACTTCTCATGGGCTGCAACCTGCAGATTCCTTCAGTGTTGTCTCTGAGGAATGGCTTGCTAGGGCAGAGGTAGTGAATGTCCTTTATCAAAGTACACATACGTAGGTTGGGGGCCAGGTACAGCTGTGTGTTACTGTCGTGGTAGGCCACCACATTGGGGGTGTGTATCTTGATATATGAGTGTTGCCTTGCCAAAACCCGACATTGACCAGGTCCTTGAGTCTGTAGATGTTGTTTGATTCGATGATGGGTAGATTCAGGAGAAAGGCCACCTCCCTTTGATCAGGGTCGGCGTGCAAGGGGATGGCACTACCCAAAGAGTAGGCAAGGTGTGCTTGAAGAGGATCTGCTGGGCTGGTAGTGGCAGAGGCCAGCACTGTTTGCACAAGGCTCAGGGGTACCAGATACAGAGGAATCCTGCCCATGGCTAAGCTGTCAATTGAGGAGCTCACTTCCCGCAGCATGCCTGTCATCAAATCATTTTGGAAAACTGAAAACAGTTGTCTCACTGAGTTCAGTTTGGTTCAGCAGGACACTGTGAGTATTGAGAACCACCACAGTGTCTTTCAATGATTTGCCGATGGTCTGCAGGGTTGCACTCTGTGTTGCGAGCTGTTCTCTCAGCTGTGGGATTTCAGTCTGGCTCATTGCGTTGACGCTAGACATGCCAATGTTGAAACAGGGTTCCGACGGCAGCGTGAGCTGGAGGCAAAGGACAGTGAGCTGGAGGCACAGGACAGCGAGCCCCAGCAGCATCCTGGTATAGGAAAGAGAGAGAGAGAAAAAGAGAGATGGGGAGAGAAGTGGTTGATCAGCGAGGAGTGTCCTTGGTTGGTCAGGACAGTCTTTTTGCTGTGGGGTCTGCAACTGAGTTTAGTTTGCATTGGCCCCTCCCAGTCTTTCTCTGCCAGTAGCCACATGTCTTTTGACTTGATTGTGGTGGACCCATTTGAAAATTGGCTCTTTCTGCCCCCGGCTCAGTTTGATTCGATATGCGACCGGAAAGAGTTTGTCCACAATCTCATAAGGGCCTGTCCAGTGAGGCAGGAATTTCTTTGACAGCCGATGGGAGGCTGTCCGGGGCGGCTGGGCAAAGCTATAATGCCAGACCCTATCGCCTATGTCCAGTTCCTGGTGTGACGCTTTCTGGTCATAATATGCTTTTCTGGCCTTCAGCACTCTTTTGAAGTCAATGCTGGGCGAAAGCAAAGGTTGCCCTCAGGTGCCAGTGTAGTTCATCAAGATACTGGTGAGTGGTGTAGGCTGTGACAAGGCTGGAGTCTCCCGTTTGATGTTGTCTTTCCCACGCATCATGTGTTTGACGTCATGCAGTCGTCTGAGGCCTGAGGCAGCAGTGAATTCAGACGTAGTAATAGGGTGGTTGGAGGGGTCTGAGAGGTGGTTTAGCATAGTTTGTATGGCAGAATCAGAGGCTTGCATGTCAGCTATGTCGTTGTTGGAAATTTGTGGAGCCGGCGCAAGCGGCTGTGATGTTGGAACCATCACAGGAATAGGTCGTTTGCTGCGGGTTATCGCTGCAACATTAAGGGTGGGTGGGTGGGCTCAGACTTGTCTGAGTTCTTCGCGTTCTGCATCGTCCTTTATGGCATCTGCTTCTTTCAGGATTTGCTGGACTTGTGTCTCAAATCCTGGATACGGCTCCTCTGTTGTTGTGTCGCCTGTCGTGTTGGCAGTCAGAGGTGCGGCACTGTCATCAGTCTCGCAGGCAGGCTGGCTAGTGACTGTGTATACTGCAAGATGTTGGTCCTCTGTCAGCTCTGTTCTGCACACTTGATCTTTGGCCATCGGCATGACAGAAGCGATGGAGATGATTTTGAAGGGTGCTGTAAACACTGTGTTGTCTGTGCTCCCTTCTGGGGTCATCGAAGATGGGAATGGACCAATGACTGGTAAGGTGAGTTCAAAGTCATGGAAGTCGTGACTCACTAGCCATCCCAGGCGGTAGGCCTTGGGAATCCTGATGTCCATTGCTGTGCAGTTGTTGAACAGGATGTAGACTGTCATCCCGTGTAGTTCAGTGAGTGGTGTGGCTTCCAGAGTCCAATCCCACACATTCGGGTGAAGGTTGGAAGAAGCCCAAGTTTGGCCACATCGTATGTTGAGCCGAACAGCGACCCCTTTGGTGTAAGCTGGTACTGTGGTTTCCTGTTCATTGATTAAGGTGCAGACTTCTGGAATGGTCTGGCCTGACAGGAGGTTTTCAGGGTTGACAGGAACCGCAGGGGGCTGTGATGTCGGTGGGGCCCACACCACCTCATTGATAAAATCCACATGAGCCTTGAGGCGAATCAAGATGTCTGCTCCTATGTAGACATTATGCGGCAGGTCTGGAATGACCAGGAAGTAGTGAGTGAGGCACCGGTCATTCCATTTCAAGTTCAAAGCACAGATGCCCTTGGTAGTTACCATGGTTGATAGGCAGGAGTCCAAAGGGAAGCGGGTGTGCTTGCTGGCAGACGGAAGGTCTGGTGTGTCTTCCATGAGGGCTTTGAACAGTGCTAGGCTGATGGCTGAGTTGTCTGCCCATAGTGCGAACATGATGTCTGTAGTTGTTACATCATTCAGCTGGAGGTCAGTCATGACCTTGGGGCAGTGACAGTCAGAGTCTATGGTGAGTTGAAAAGTGCAGAGTAGCGAACTTGAACTTTGCTCTGGTGCTGAGACAGTGTTCTCGTGGCTGGCTGCAAGGTTTCTCGTGACCTCTGTGGCCTGACAGTCTGGCTCAGGTGATCTGGGCGGCTGGAGAGGCAGAGGTTCTCGCACTTGAGCCCAAATTTTCAGCTGTCTGAAGTCCAATAGGGGCTCGAAGCGGTCTAGCAGATCTTTGCCGACGAGAAGGGAGTATGTGTCCATTGGTGAGATGTACACAGGGTGTACCAGACTCATTGGACCAATCGTTAGATGGATGGGAGCGATCCGTTCAAGTTGGATCTCATTTTGGCTGTATGACTGCACATTTAGCTCACATTTTTGGGATTTCAAAGTTCGATTTTGTCTCTTAGCTTCAATTCGGAGTTGAGATGACCTTAAAGTGAGATCAGCTCCTGTGTCGACCAGGGCTTCAAGTCTCACATCATTCTCCAATGTGATGGCTAGATATAGTTTTCTGGCCACTCCCTTTTCGATCAGGTTTCCCAGGAGTTTTGGTTCTGGGGTTTGTGTGGTGATCGGTAAGCAGTTAGGGATGGTATCATGTGGCTCGTTAGGGAGGCAGACAACCAAAACAGCACTCTCTGGTACCTTGGGATTTTGGTTGTTGGCGTGATGACTTGCGTTGTGTTGATCAGGAAGTGCAGCTGAGATGATTGGGCGACGCTGTCACTTGGTAATGAGGTGTCTGGTTCTGTGGACTGTGACTGGTGCGCAGTGCTTTGGGTGTTTGGTTTAGTCGGAGGGCAGTCAGGAAGGATGTTGGGTGCAGGCCTTACACTTAGTCATAAGGAGTCTGGCCTGTCCTTCTTGTTTCTTCTGAATGAGTTCTTTCAGAATCCTCAGGATCTCTGCTGACTCAGACGAAGCTGCACTGTTTTGCTCTGGTGGGTGCTCAGACTTGAGTTTGCTCGGGGCGTGTCGCGAGCCGTTCCGCTGCTGGCCATCTGGGCTGGATGCTCTGGCTGATGAAGGTCGTCCATTTCTGACGTGGCTTGTCCCAGAATCTTTCAGAGCGCCCGGTCTGGTGCTTAGGATGGGCACCATGCCAGTTGTGCTGCTCTCTGCTGGCTTGGAACGGTCTTGACTCTCTGTTAACAGGTCTGTCACCGTGGTGTTGCTGGCCGCCCTCTAGAGCCAGCTCTGAACGGTGGTCAGAGACGGGGCAAATTGTTGGATTTCTCACAGTCTTTTCAGAAGCAGTCTATTGCTTGGCATAAGCTTTATGGGCTAAGTCCCGTAGCTGTTGGGTGGACATGCTACGTGGGCAGGCCAGGACTCCTAAGTGATGGCTTACTGTTGGATGCAAATTTCGAAGGAATAGAGTTCTGAAGTTGAAGTCTTCCTCCATACCTGGCTCGTTTTGTGCTCCAAAGTAGGCCTGTCGGAGTCTGTTGTAGTAGGCCTGTGGGGTTTCCAGTCGGTCCTGTCTCAAGTCCATGGCGCTGATGATCCCTTGGTCTGAGTCAGGGTCCGAAAACTCTCTAATCAGGGCCTGACGCAGCTGCTGGTAGTCTGATTTGACAGTCTCGGGTTGCCGATCAAGGAAACTCCGCACCTCATGGCTGGACGTACCTCGAAGGAGATAAGGTCTGTCCCATGTGGTCACGTTAGCCATAGTTTGCAGGTGAAAGTCTATGTCCTGCAGGTAGGCGTGCACGTCGTGGCCTCCTGCAGGGTTTGGGGTGAATGTTGGGATGTTTCTGGCCAGCTTGTAGAGTTCTTGGGGAGCCATGGCGTGACTGGGGGCACATATTTTCTGGACGGGCTTCCACCCCTTTGCTGCTGATGGGGGCTCTTGGAAACTGGCTGGTGACATCTTGAGCAGTGGGTTTCACCCCCCTTTTGAGCTCGGAACTCTTGACGGGGAGGCATAGGCCCACTTGTCAGGGGAAACTCTGTGGTGTGTGTTTCCCCTTTCTGGTCACTCTGCAGTCTGTAAGCGTACTTAAGTTCTCTGTGAACAGCTGCAAGTTCTTCTTTTAAATAGTCTTTTTGTTGAAACAAATCATGGATCTGGGCACGGGCCGCTTGCAAGTGGTTGTCACAGGCTATGGCCTTGCCGTCCCTTTCTTTCAGTTCAATTTCTGCTCTTGCTAGGAGAGCTTCACCTTGTTGGAGTTTTTCCCTTAGTTCCTCTTGGGATTCTCTCTCCAACTGCTCTCTGTGCTCTGTATCTACACGAAGGTCTGCCAGGGCATTTTGAAGTCTCTCCACTTCCTCCTGAAGCTGTGGGTCCATTTCATCCTCTGTCTCGTGCCGGTCCTGGGCCTCGAGGAGTAGTTGATCTAGACGACTCTGTGCGTGGGCCTGGTTCCTCCGGGCCTCCTCAGCTTGGAGCTTCAGTGCTGCTGCTTCTTGCTCCAGGTGGATGTTGCTCTTTTCGCTGAGTCGTCATGGCGGTCAACCAGGTCTCGACGTGATCCCAGTGGTCAGTGGGGCTGGATGAACGGGACATACTGGGCTGTAGGCAAGATAAAGACAACACAAAAGAGGCCAGTGCAAGTCCGTATAGGGTTTTAGCGAGCTATAGCAATGTGTGACTATTTAATTTGTGTGTGTAATTTTGGCTAACTGGTTCAGACAGTTAGTGAAATCTAGGCCGGGCACCTATTGTCTTGGCCGTGAGCGGCCAGGTGGGGCCGATTTGTGTGGGTAAGTGTCGGATCTAAATAACAATTTTGACAGTGCGGTAGCCTACTGGGTAATTTACTGACACTGGCTGCTGGGTCGTCAATCTATTATTCAGCTTTCCTTGATGGCTCTTACAGGTTCTGTCTTTAGGTGAACTGGAAGAAAACAAAATTAAAGGAAAGCAAATAGAACAAAACAAAATAACCGAAAATAACTAAAAGAAAAGGCATGAAATAAAAATGAAACAAAAATGAGAACATAAGAAGAGATAGAGAGGGAAAAGGTCTCAGCTTAATACCAATGCTAGGGTTTATGACAGGGCGAAGCGAGTGGGAGGCGCTGTTGAGCTATAAAACCTAGGGGGATGGTATGGCTTAAGACAGGAAGGTTGGGCCAAACACTTAAATGACCAGGGAATATGTATATGCTATGGCTTGCAATAAGTGAATGGGCTTTACCTGATTTACTATGCCTGGGGTGAATTGGGGTCACTCAGGGGGGAATCGGCGGTGAAGTCAATCTCACCGGCGGTCCCTGGATACTCGACTGCGGTGTCCCCGGATCCTCGTCCCCTTTCTACCACGGTGCGCCCACTCAAACAGCTTGTGACTCTTAGCACAACTGGGTGGCACTCAGGTAAGGCGGGTCAACGGCCAGTCTGCAGGGTCAAAAATTGGGTTTCCTCTGAGGCCCCTTTGGAGTCCAAATGGGTGGATCAGAGTAATTAACCAAAATTGCCCTGGTGGTCAGCTGGACTCGTTGACTTCTCCCTGGAGTGCCCAAATTGCTGATGTCGGCTGCGTGCCGCCACCAATGGTACGAGGACAGAGGTGCCCGAGATTCACACACGGCCACTGTCAGTTATGCCGGCCAGGTGACTCCACCCCTCGAAACCCAACCAGAAAGTAACCGTCACTTCACCACCAAGTACTAGAAGTACTACCTGTAAGTACACAACTGGCTGAACAAGTGAGACTTAACGTCAACTTAAGCTTAGTACTTGTTTACACCAAATTTAAATAGTTAGGTATGGTAAGATAGGTAAAGGATTATTTACCAAATGGTGCTAAAACACAAAAGAATGATGAAAATAATGGTAATTATCTGAATAACCTTGAAAAAGGGAGACATCAAAATAAATCCATTCAGAAAACGGAGCCAAAGGGGAAGAGAGAGGAATGCCCACCCATATGAGGACACCCAGTAGGGGGCGTGCTACTGATAAGTGGCTATCACAGGCTGAAAAGAGAACGCTTAATTTAAATTTAAGTTCAAACTTGCCTAAACTAAAATCTAAATAAGTGCTAGAATGGTACCAATTAGAAATAAGGTAATGATAAATTGATGAGGGAAATCAAATAACTAAAAGGGAAAATAGAATTAAAATAATTCAAATTAAAACAACAGGAGAAAAGGAGGAAAACTGACTTAGCCAGTTTTTTTTGTACACAAAGAATATGTGGCCGGAATTCTTTTTCCGCATGCACACACAAATGTATGGAACAGAATATTTTTTTCTGTTACAAATTTTAAACTTGATCAAGGTTTAAAAATAAATACTCCCATTTACCCATCAATCGGACACTGGCCAGCAGTTTTTCTGATTGATTTGTATAAGGTATAAGCATTTGGTTAGCTACGCCAAAGTTTAACCTAAAGGAGTGAGATCGCTTAGTTGAATAATACACCGACGCAATTAAATCAACTACGATACATTAGTGAGGCCTTCACTAAGATGAAATGAGGAACATCGCTCAAATCAATATTTATCACACTGAAATAAGATTTCTTCGTTCTTACAGGTTTTGAAAATATTAAACTGTGCTGTAAAGAGGTTTCCTTCTCTTTCACAGAAACAGTTTTAATATTATGAACTGCAGTTTATTTTAAGCAATTAACAGTGACTCAAATGTTTGACACATAGCAGCTGTTAACTGGGCTGAAATCAGCTTTGGGCCATTTTGGGCCAGTTATCAGATATGTGAGTTTGCGTCGCGTTGCGACTTCTCTCACTTTCTGAAGCGCGCATACACAAACAAAAATGAATACCAGTAATATACACATAAAACTGACACTGTTGCTCACAAAACAAAGTTTAAAATGTGCCCGAATTTTTCTCCACCATAAAATGTAGCGACTCGGCTGCATATAATAATAATAAATTAAATTAGCTCAATAGGGAATTATGATTATTAATGTTTAATTATGTATAACTAATCGCAACGGGTTATGATTAAATTATAAATCTCCAAATCACCCAAAAAGGGAAATACCTAACCTAGGTATTTATGTAATATATATATAGTTAACGACAATGGGTTGCAATTAACTACGAATATATATTAAATCATTACAGAATAACCTTTGAATTAGAATGAATTCAAAATTCATCTGATCCGTTCATTTAACGAACGAACAGTACTACAATCTTTTATCAATTCTCACAGTTTTAGTTTTATTCTTTCTTATCAAATCTTCGGGAAGGTTATCCCTCTGGTCACGAAGAATAAACTTTCAGAATTATTAAGATATGAATTAAAGTATTCAAAGATACTTATGAGAGCTCGTAGCTAGATCTGAACATTAAAGTGACCATGTCTTGTGAGCGGCAACAATGACAATCGAACGTGGATACAATGGTTTTAATAATTGATACTACGAATACATACGACTAAACAAAGAATACATGTATATACAGAACAACGAATAGTAACGAAAGAGAATGAAAAGAAGAGATTGAAGAGGAAGGAAAGATTCAGGAATGGCAATTTCATAAACATAACACCCGAGAGCCAGCAACGAATAATATCACCTTAAACAGGGGTACACATCTTAAAGCGCATCTAAATTTCGATGGAATTTATACTTGCATGGGTTGTTTGTGCTGAGTATAAAGAATGCGTGTGAGTCTTCTCAGAGAGTTCTTTGAGCTGGAGCGTGTTCTCTTTTGGTCCTTCCGGAGCGCTCTCGATCCGCGGGAAGTTTGAAGATGGTTGGAGCGAATGCCGAAAAGGGGAGGAAAAGAAGATTGTCTCGTCGGAGTTTTAGAAGACGACTGAGCGCTGAGATGGAGCGCGCTGGGATGGCGCGCGTTGCCTGTCCGCTTGGCTGCGGAGCGCGCCGACTTCAAAGGAACCAACCCACGTGACTGAGCCGCCAAGCCAGGGCCGAAGCCGCCTGGCCAGGGGACGACCCGAGATGATAAGAGGGTTGTTTATCGACTGCACCGACTGAGCAAAGATATGCTGGTGTTACTGTCCTTTAAAGAAACATTAACATCCGCCCATCTTTTCTGAAATGACCAATCAGATGTGGGAGTTTTAGGCGGGAGAACACTTTCTTTGTCTCCGTTTATGACCTCATTTGCCTAATTTATGATGGTGTCATACTTGGTACATTTCTACTCAAAAGGGGGGGGGTAACATAATGTGATGCATTTCATAATCATCTACTGTGCACCGTTGGTTAAGAGAAAGAGAGAGGAATATTTAGATATCAAACACAGTATGGCTGGGAGATATTAGAGCAGAGATACATTCTTACACATGAATACAAGCATCTTAAATGACTTTACATTGTTCGTACATCATGACTATGTTGGCAATGACATAGGGAGCATGCGTACACACAGGGATCATCATATACATTCTGGGATAGTTTAATTAAAGTTACATAAAGAAAATGTTTGTGTCTGTGTATTGGAAGGAATCAGATTGCGTCCTGATTGAAGTTCTCACAGGATTCTAACGGTGCTGTCTGTTTTACCTCAGCCAAGCCACAAAACTGTCCACGATGCCATCTTCCTCAGACTCCTCGGTACCGGAACCTAATTTATATACGGCTAAAAGGCTTTCTGACGTTTATAGTGGAATCGACTCATCTTTGATCCTGTCCAGAGAGACTCCAGACGCTACATAACTGAAAGCAACTTGCATTGACATATTTTAAAATGCCAGTGCCGTTGTTTTGTCTCGAGATGAACATCAGTAATGTTTTTTCTAAGGCATGTTTATAAAAGCTACTTGTATGTCTTAATTGAACTAAGGCCTAATCCTGGCTTAATCTAAGCCCTGACTGTGAAACCAGGCCTAAATGAGGACAATTGTTGTCCTTGCTTTCTATGCACTGTGAAAAAAACAGGCTTTTGCTCAGTTGTGTAACACATATTGTGCAGTCACAATGGTATTTCAGTGTTTTCTCTTTCAAATGATCATGGAAGTTACTATTTATGCCATTTGAAATGCATTATTAGATGCACAAAACTCATGTACTAACAGATGGCTGCTTGAAATGCACATGTACACTGTAATGTTTGTGTGTGTGTGTGTGTGCTCTGAAAACACAAAATTAAATTAAAAGCAGAGTCAGTTATGTCTTAAGGGAATAAACAGATGGGGCAAAACATATAAAAATGTCAAAACAGATCTGTGCATTAGTGTGAATTCAGTCTGTAATGTCATTAAAAAAACAAAAACAAACCGCAATAATGCTTGGAAGAAGAGAAAAATCACTTTAATGCACCTTCAGATACTAAAATCACTCTTTGATTCAAGACACTCATTGTTTATTGCTTAATTTTAGCTTATTGTTTAATTAAATAAGTAAATAAAATGGTATAAATGAAATAGTTAAACCTAATTAATTAATTTCAATCAATAATCGTGTTGGAATCGGATCATGATTCTTAGAATCCACAATCGGATGGAATCGTAAGGTGCCTAAAGATTTCCACCCCATAGTGCTAATAAGCTTGACATGTCCTCAACTCTAAATTGTGTGTTTTTTCCAGCTCTCCGTTTAAGAGCAGTCCAGCCTTGGCCAGCCGTCTTTGCAAGGCAGCGATGTTGAGTCGGTTTAATTTGGTAGCTAAAGAAGCCCAGAGAGAGGAGCTGCTCACCGCTGTCACGTACAGGGAGGCCAAGGTACTGCACTCTTTCTTATTTACATTCAGCTATAGCGCTGCATGATATGGGGAAAAAAATCAAATTGCAATTTTTCCTGATAAATAAATGAATAAAATAAGTTATTTAAGTTCCTAGGGCCTAATACTTTTTGGGACTTTAGCTTATTCACCGTATCCCCCAGAGTTAGATAAGTCCATACATACCATTCTTATCTCCGTGCGTGCCATAACTCTGTCTGACGCACCCACCGCTAGCCTAGCTTAGCACAAAGACTGGAGGTAAAAGGCTCCATCTAGCCTACTGCTCAATAAGTGACAAAATAATGGCAACATTTTCCTATTTACATGTTGTGATGTGTATAGTTACATCGTGTACTAAGACCGCCGGAAAATTACAAGTTGCAATTTTCTAGACCGATATGGCTTGGGACTATACTCTCATTCCTGCGTAATAATCAAGGAACTTTGCTGCCGTACCATGGGTGCAGAGGCACAATGATATTACACAGTGCCTGAAAATAGTCCCCAGCACGATCTCTTTGCAAGCAGGTTGTCACGTTGGTTATGCTGACAGAAGTTAGCCTATTTTCAGGCGCTGCGTAATATCATTGCGCCGCTGCACCCATGGTACGGCAGCAAAGTTCCTTGATTATTACGCAGGAATGAGAGTATAGTCCCTAGCCATATCGGTCTAGAAAATTGCAGCTTGTAATTTTCCGGCGGTCTTAGTACACGATGTAACTATACACATCACCCCGACTGAGCCTGGTTTCTCCCAAGGTTTATTTTTCTCCATTAGGACACCTGATGGAGTTTTGGTTCCTTGCCACTGTCGCCTCTGGCTTGCTCAGTTGGGGACACTAAATTTTCAAATAAATATCCAAATAAATTTAATTACTAAACTAAATTATATCAACTACATTACTTGAATATATATGATATATGTTGGTGTTATTTTGTCCCTTATTGAGCAGTAGGCTAGCTGGAGCCATTTACCTCCAGTCTTTGTGCTAAGCTAGGCTAGCGGTGGGTGCGTTAGACAGAGTTATGGCACGCACGGAGATAAAAATGGTATGTATGGACTTATCTAACTCTGGGGGATACGGTGAAATAAGCAAAAGTCCCAAAAAGTCGGCGTGTTCCTTTAACAATCATGGAACAAATCATGATGTATATAAGCAGAAAGTGACGTGAAAATGTTCTTATGCGTATACCAACTTGTATACCAGCAATTAAATTATTTCAACATCATTTAGGAAAATATAAAGATAAATAGGCAATCACGAAATGCATTACTATAATTATACACTTAAAGGAGCAACAAAACAGCTTTTTAATAATTACTGAAATGTATTGATTTTATATTAATGATTTCCTGAAAATAATATATGCCTACACACACACTTTATAAAGAAACCAGGCTATGCCTACATAAGTTTTCAGAGAGTGTGCTCGGATTTCCTTGACCATGATGATGAATGTTGTAGTTTGTGACTATTCTGTAGGTGTTGATGTGCTTGTACACTTTACATTTGAATTTAAGGTCACCTAAGATTTATAAAGAGGGATGCACATATTTGTGCATACAGATGCTTTATAAATCATTCATAGGAACATTTTATTTTACAGTATAACAGTAAAATTACAATACTAATATTTTTGGCTGTCTTAATACATTTTCAAACATTAAACCATCTAGCCTTTTATTTTAGTGTAAAACCGCAAGGAGCCTTTAAATCATCTTTTGTCAACAACGGTCAGTTTGTATTCACTTCTCATTAGAAGTTAGGGAAGACGGTTGGCGCATATTGTTTCTCCAATTGCATGTTATAAGCGACCCAAACTCAGAGCAGATGCAGGAGTTAGTGGTAAAGCAGCAGTTACTGTGAACTGAGCCGCTCTAGGACACTGAAAACACCGGATCATGAGCTGCTCGTGTAAATGAACACAATGCCAGGCTTCACTCTGACACACGAAGCGCATACATTTATTTCATGAATCACATCTTTTGATAATCGCACATAGCCAAATTACACCACTAATAGAAATAGATACCCTGCTGTTTAAAACAATACCATTATTAGTGCCGATAATTTTAAGAAGAAACTTTTTTAAGAAAACTGACAGTGCTTTAATAAGAGCCATATTTCCTGCATTGCGTTGTGTGCAGCACTCACTGCAGGCACTCTGTGCGTGTCAAAGGTTTTGTCCTGGTATGTTAAAGGTGCACTATGTACATTTTCCTTCCGCTAGAGGTTGCCTATTCAAAACAAAGGCGTAGTTTGATGACACCATGTTTGAGCGCAGAATCTTGGGACATCTCTGAGCAAGACCGCTGGAGCGTTTGTGCAACACACGCCTCGTGAGCAGCGGGACTTTTATTATGCCACAGTCGCCCGTGCCATTTCCGCTTTTCCGGTCATGAGTATGAGGTAACGCAGCTCTGTTTGATGTTACTCTGTGCGCTCTCTCGGCGGCTGCTATGACACTTGTTGCACACTGCAGTGAGAGTAAAGCGTTTCTGCTAAATAGGGTAACGCAGATATGACGCAATTGACAGGCGACTCCCTCACATGTCCCGGTTCCTTGGTTAAAATAGCAATCTCACGATTTACAAATAGTTGGAAACATTTAGGATATTGTAAGTACTCAATTGAACAAAATATATAACACTGTCCTAGTGGTTTTTTGATATTTTACTGCGAAAATGTTACATAGTGCACCTTTAATATGTCCACGCAGTGCAGCACTGCTTTAAAGGGATAGATCACCCAAAAATGAAAATTCTGTCATTACTCACCCTCATGTCGTTCCGAACCTGTAAAACTTTCGCTCATCTTTAGAACAAAGATTAAGATCTTTTTGAGAGATTTCAAAGAGTTAATAAATAGATAATCCATATTAATTGAGTGTTTTAGTCAAAATTTTCTGACGAGACTTGATCTTATGATTATATGATTTAGTCTCTATTTGGACTAAACCACTCAATTCATATGGATTACTTTTACGATCTATTTATTAACCTTTTGAAGCGTCAACGTGTGGTAGTTGTGTAGCTGTCAGTGGAGGGACGGAACGCTCTCAGATTTAAAAAAGTCTTACGGGTTTGGAACGGCATGAGGGTGAGGAATTAATGACAATTTTTGGTTGAACTATACCTTTAAGTTATTGACACTAGAGCAATAAAGAAACATGCATACATGAGAAAACGTCATGGATGTCCAGTTAACAGAGATTTAAGTGCAGTAAGCCATGAACAGTGTAGTATTTCCTACATTAGGAGAAATGCAGTAGTTTAAGATTTCTCCTGTTTGTAATTTGTTCTTATTTTTAAAATCCAAGCCAAAATAAAATATAAAAAATAACTATATTGAGATATGTTAAATAAAATTACTCATGTCGAGATCATATCATCCACCCAATTACTTTTCGTGTTGTTTTAGGTTTTTGCTGTAGTATTGGTGTCAAGATATTTTAGTCGGGTATTGTAAGTCATCATTTTGGTATTGTGACAACATTAAGCCATATCGTAGTGTCAGTATTATTTAGATTAAACGTACAACCGACGTCACACTAGCTGACTCAAAACGACTCTGTAACAATGAGAACCCAGAACACCCTAGCAACGCCATGGAAACCACCCAGGTGAATTTAAAAAAAAAAAATATAAATATATATATATATATATATATATATATATATATATATATATATATATATATATATATATATATATATATATATATATATATATATATATATATATATATATATATATATATATAATTTTATTAGTTCTCCAGCTTTAAAAAGAAGAATTCTTATTGGGTGCTGCTGCTAGTTGTTCACTTCAGATTTGTATTGACCATCTTGTTCTTTATTGAACGTCAAGATGATGGCAAAGCCGTACCAGGAAGCAAAGAGTGTGCTGAAGTCTTACCTGGAAAAGAAGGGCTACGGCCAATGGGTGGAGAAACCGCCGATCAGCGACCATTTCTCTGTGTGAGAACCCACCTACAGATGCCATAAGCCACTGCAATGTCATGTTTAAATATGTTTAAATTGCATGCTGAATTACTTTGTGGTTTGCATGTTGGTTTTGTTTCAATTTTTTGTATGTCGATGAAACGAGGCTCTTACAGACAACAGACTGGATTTGAAGTTTATTTACCCAAGTGCAAAGATATAAAATAAATAAAAACAGTTCAAGACAGATAATAGTTTAAATTATAACAAAAAGGGGATGTTCTGTTTGTTTCCAAGGTAAATGAAAAAATAATAAAAATTGTTTGGACATTTATTTGCTTTACTGACTGAATAGTGAGTGCTGTATTTTAAAGAAATCATATTATGAAGGAATCAGCTTTTCTGTGATGTATACAGTGTGTGTGTGTATATATATTTATTTATTTATTTATCTATTTATTTATGCCATTGTATTCTGAAAGCACCTTTCAGAGCTTAACATTTCCTCACCAGGTTGAGATTTTGAAATCTGATTGTTCTGAACTCTTGGATTTCTTATGTCAGTAACCGAGGACATGGACACTCAAACACCTTTTTGACACACACACTCTTTTTTAGTGAATGATGCAGTTTTAGAACATTATGACTAGATGCAACCGACAGCCAATCGCGTGCTTCATATTTGCATGCTTTAAACAGTCACAGTGTTTTAGCTTTTAGGGGAAAAATGTCAAACGGCGACATTAGTGTTTTTTAAACTGGGGTCCAGGGACCCCCAGGGGGCTGCAAAGGAGTGACAAAAAAGATTTTTCCATGGAAAAATCTAGAGAAAAACCATGAAAAAGTAAATAAATGAATAAGATTAAAATAAATGTTTTTTTTTAATTAACATATAAAACATGTAAAAAATAAATAATAAAATAAAAAAATTAGCTTTATTATAAATGTAATTAATTTCTTATTTATAAATTTGTTTAAAGGTCTAGAGAACTAGAGAACAAAAAATGTGAAAATTTAAAGTAATTAAATGTAAATTAACACATAATAATGTTTTTAAAAATCTATTAAAATAAATACTGTAAATCATATATATAACAGTACATGAGTGAGTAGAAAAAATATATATAATAAAGTAACTTGATAGAAACTAAGAAACTTTTTAGTGTATTAATTAAATGTTTATAAAATACAGATGTCTTTTAAATTTCAGGATGGGGGTCCCTCACATGAGGATGTTCATATTTGGCAGTCCTTGGCATCGAACATTTTTAAAAGCCCTGAACTAGATGATAGTACAGTCAGCAATATATCATATGAGGATGCGCAATGCTAGAGCCTTGCCCAATCAATGACACTGTTGTTGAAATATGCAAATAAAGAACGTCAATCCAGGGTTTAGGGAATATACAGTGTGAAATGTCAGTTTATGAATACCCAGGATTAATAGTTAACCCTGGGTAAATTATAAGCAATGTGAAACATGAAGCAAGATAACTCAGGATTCCATTTACCCAGGGTTTAGGATGACCTGGGTTAACTAATTCAGATGTGAAAAGCCCACGGTGTGCTTTCTTTTAAGTGCTTTATGGGTCACTTTATTTGTGGTTAGTGAAAGCCTACTGAGAAATGGGCCACTGCACGGTGTATGTTTATTGGCGTTTGGAGGTAAACATCTGATGTTCAAGTGCCCTGTTCACACTACAACACAGGAAACCTCAGGGGCTTCCTGTCAAAGGTGTAACTGCATCCAATCGCATTTAATATGTGTTTATGTTAGTGGATCTCATGCAAGGACTATATTTTCATTCAGTTGGACTATGTTGCGAATCTGAATGACAGGACCGTGTTTTGCAGTGGAGAAGGTTTGTACTCTGTATGCATCTCTTAAAAAATGATTAATGCTTTTTGAAGTCATATAAAAGAAGATGGTTCTTTTGTCTTTCTTTGGAGCAAATGCGCAGGTTCAGTGTGCATGTTAATGCATGCACGCAAGCCATGCTGCAAAAATGGCCAAAAATGCATAGCGACAATTGTGCTGTTAACATGCAGGATGTTTTGTTCTGTCAATGCTTGAACTTGGATTGGGGTCAATTTATTTGTCCTTTATGTTGTGGCATTTATTTCCATTGCAATGCATTTAGTTATGTTAGTATTTTGATTACAGAATTTAACCTTAGTGAAATACACTAGATTGCCAAATAATTGAAGTTGTGGGGTCTGGAGTCAAAGGTCAAGGATAAAATGCAGATGAAATGGAGCAGGGAGGCTCATAGACGGTATGAGGAGGAGGACACTATGGAAGCTTGTTTCCACCATGGAATAAAAAAGAAAATGATAATTACGACTTTTTATCTTGCGATTCTGACTTATTACTCACTAGGCGAGTTTATATCTCTCCAACTTACGAGATATAAACTCTTAATTCTGAGGGAAAAAAAGTCTGCTCACAATTTTTTTCTTGCAATTGAGAATTTCTCACTATTCCAAGACGTTTTTTTCCTCAGAATTTTGAGGTATAAACTCACACTTGCGAGTCATAAAGTCAGAATTGCGGGATATAAAGTTGCAATTACATTTTTTTTTTTTTTTGTGGCGGAAGTTTCCAAGTTTCCACTAACCATTTGTGTATTAAAAAAAATAAAGAATGGGAAAAAGCCAAGGACATTTATACTACTTGCAGAGAGCCTGTTATCATTCCCATTCATCCCAGTTGCCCGACTGCCAGAAATGGAAGTATGTGTTCAGCAAGCTGTTATCTCTGCTTATGGGCATTTGTATTTTATTTTTGTTTAATCACCTGTTCTGTAAATGTCATGTGACTTCACACTCTGTATCCACAAGTAAATTACATCCTGGCAACTAGGGATGCAACAATACAGTTAGTCCATGGTTCAGTACTTACCTCTGTTTTTTTAACCACGGTTTTCGGTTCGGTTCGGTTCTGATGACTTGTCACATCAGTGTTCTTTGTTATTCTATTCTTAGGCGACAGGAACAGCAAGAGGTTAATTGTTTTATTGCTTAAAAGAAAGAAAAAATTTTTTTGGTCTTTTCAGTGGAGCAAAGTAATTTAATTCCTGACAATTACATAACACTGAGTGTCTAGAAGACACACAGCGTTACGGGCTGACCTGAGTAAAGAATCGCGCCCTGACCCTCCTGCACCATCCCTTAAATACTCAGACCAAGACAGAAACTTCTTTCAAATGTAAATATGGTTTTGCATTAAATTATGTCCTGTAGACTGTAAATTACCTCTTTGAGTACATGAGGTAATATGCATGAAAGACCAAATGGCAGAGGACACACCCACCACAATAAGCAAAATATCTCTAAACTCTTAAAAACTTTATTACCTTTTGCTTTACTTCTGTGGGAATGAGACCTTTGTACCAGTCGTGAGACGTTTCAAATGATTCCAAACATGTTTAATACTGTATAGTACTTGTTCACATTAACTAGATTTTGATATAGATATAGATTTTGGGTGATTTTTCAACATGTGGAGAGGAGAGATGAGGATGAGGGTGAGAGTTCACAAGAGAGTTAAAATGTTAATTTCCCAAAACATTCTTTGTTTTCTCTGGAGTAGTCGTTCCTTAGCCCAGATGTCCCGGCATCTTACAGTCTCACAGCCGTTTCACACTGCAAGCATGAGCAGTGTGAAACGTCAGCGTAACTACACTGTCACTGCAGCTGCAGACGCACAAGAGTATTCACACTGGAAGAGAACTAGAGAAAAAAAGATGTTAAAATTAAAAAATTTTGTAAAAAAAAAAAATTCAATTAAATAAATGATTGAATGTTAAATTACCATATGATAAAAATATAAAAAAGAATGATAAAATTAAAATAAATGAGATTAAAATAAGTATGTGGAAAAGCCTAGAGTAAAACTGTAAAAATGTGAATATTATAATAATAATAATAATATAAAAATAAGTAAATAAATGAACTTAAACGTGAAAACATTTGAGAAATACCATTTTATACATATTATAAGATTAAAATAAGTGATTAAATGTAAATCTAACATAATAAAATGTAAAAAAAAAAAAAAAATTATTAAACTAAATAAATACTGTAAATGATATTTAACAGTATGTGAGTGTAAAAATAAATAAATAATAATACCACTGGTAAATATGATCAAATATGGCTGTACAAAATAAATCTGCATTGTTTATCCTTTTGATCTTTTATTTAAAAAGTTCACAAAAAATCTAACCTTTCACTGAAGTAAAAGAATTGAAAGTGGGGGGTAAATCACATTATGAAATAAATGCTTTTCTCAAAACACGTTGGCCACAATCATTGGCACCCCTAGAATTTTTTATGAGTAAAATATCTCTGAAGTATATTCCCAATAATATTTGCATTTTTTAGCACACCAGGGTGACTAGGAGCATGAAATTGTGCAGCTATGATGTCTTGTTCCAAATATGAGGAAACACAAACGCCAAATTCCCTTAATCATTCATCACAATGAGTAAAACCACAGAATATAGTTCTGATGTGCAGCAAAAGATTGTGGAGCTTCACAAAATAGAAAGTGGCTGTAGGAAAACAGCTAAAGCATTGAAAATCCCCATTTCCACCATCAGGGCAATAATTAAGAAGTTCCAATCAACTAAAGATGTTCTGAATCTGCCTGGAAGAGGACGTGTGTCTATATCATCCTAATGCACGAGAGGAGGAGAGTTTGAGTGGACAAAGACTCTCCAAGATCACAGATGGAGAATCGCAGAGATTAGTTGAGTCTTGGGGTCAGAAAGCCAAAAAAAAAAAACTTCCTCTTGTTTGGAAGGGTTTTAAGATAAACCTTCTCGCTAATCCAGAAACAAACTCCAGCATATTCAGTTGTCAGACACGACTGGAGCTTCAAAAGGGACCTGGTTCTGTGGTCAGATGAAACTATAAAAAGAGCTTTTTGGCAGCAAATCCACCAGATGGGTTTGGTGCAAACAGGGATTAAAAAGTACCCCATGTCCATGGTTAAATATACCGCTGGATCTTTAATGTTGTGGGCCTATTTTTTTTTGCTGGAGGTCCTGGACTTCTTGTTCAGATGCATGGCATCATGGATTCTAGCAAATACCAACAGATAAAAAAAATCAACCTGACGGCCTCTGCTAGAAATCTTATAATGGGCCGTGTTTGGATCTTCCATCAGGACAATGATCCAAAACAAACATCAAAATCAGCACACAAATGTGTCACTGAACACAAAATGAAGCTTCTGCCATGACCATCCCAGTCCCCTGACCTGAACCCTATAGAAAATGAGTGGGGTGAACTGAAGAGATGAAGCACCAACATGGATCTGGGAATCTGAAGGATCTGGAGAGATTCTGTGTGGAGGAATGATCTCTGATCTCTTGTCAGGTGTTCCCCAAACTCATCAGGCATTATAGGAGAACACTCAGAGCTGTTATCTGGCCAAAAGGAGGTTGCAAAAAGTATTTAATAAAAGGGTGTCAATGATTGTGGCCAACGTGTTTTGGAGAAAAGCATTTATTTCATAATGTGATTTACCCCCCACTTTCAATTATTTTACTTCAATGAAAGGTGAGAGAAAGGTTATATATTTTTTTTTATTAGTAACTTAAACTAATGTTAGATAATTCAGGAAATACATTTCAGGATGGGGGTCCCTCATATGAGGATGTTCATATTTGGGGGTCCGTGGCATCTAAAAGTTTGAAAAGCCCTGATCTAACCTATATATAACAGCTAGGTCTGGTCGAATGCTTTATTTATTAAATTCTGATTGGATTCTGTTGCTAATAGGCACTTACCTAAAGCTTAAAGAAGGTTTGTGCCTGATGTAATTTTTCCGGAACTTTTAACAGAAGGTAAAAGTCACCGTAATCTTTACTGACAGTGAGTACGTTTACATGGACAACAATACTCCGATATTAACCTGATTAAGACAATACTCTGATTAAGAAACTACCATGTAAAAATTACCTTAATGCGGCTAAACTCATACGCAAAGTAAACACAAATCAAATTAAGACAAGTGAAGTATTCCTATTTTAGTCGCATTATCTGAGTGCAACAATTTGACAGAAAACAAGAGAGCATGGCTCTTTCCCACCAGTCCTTACTTTGTACTGTCATCCAGTACCTCAGAGTTTGTTGCAGTGGCAGAGGAGGCCCGTTGCTGGAGAAATTATATTCACCGTCGTCTATTTGCATAAGAGTGAACTGACTTTCCTCTAGGGAGTTTGAGCTTGGAATGTGAAATTATGACGCACAGACATATGGACTAATTTTATGATGTTTTTAGCAGACTGAAATTTCTTTTTCAAAACTCCTCCTTGTGCTCCACAGAGAGAGAGATCCCCATGAATAACAACAGCCAGCATCAGGACACTGACACACTAATCCACAGAATTTGGCCCAACCAAATTATAAAAGCATTTATTGGACTGAAACAACAGAAAAACAATGTAAACTTGAATGTTATTTGGCCCTAAATAGAGATTACACAACAGCAAAATATCAGAGTACAGTGACAGACTGTAAATTTAGAAGAAGAATGACGAGGTATAGACTGAGCAATCACATACTGACTGTAGAGAGAGAGAGAGAGAGAGAGAGAGAGAGAGAGACTAAGCAATCACACACTGACTAGAGAGAGAGAGAGAGAGAGAGAGACTGAGCAATCACACACTGACTAGAAAGAGGTATAGACTGAGCAATCACACACTGACTCGAGAGAGAGAGACTGAGCAATCACATACTGACTGTATAGAGCGAGAGAGAGAGAGAGAGAGAGAGAGAGACTGAGCAATCACACACTGATTAGAGAGAGAGAGAGAGAGAGAGAGAGGCTGAGCAATCACACACTGACTAGAGAGAGAGAGAGAGAGAGAGAGAGAGAGAGACTGAGCAATCACACACTGACTAGAGAGAGAGAGAGAGAGAGAGAGAGAGACTGAGCAATCACACACTGACTAGAGAGAGAGAGAGAGACTAAGCAATCACACACTGACTAGAGAGAGAGAGAGAGAGAGAGAGAGACTGAGCAATCACACATTGACTAGAGAGAGGGAGACTGAGCAATCACACACTGACCATAGAGACGGGGAGATACAGACAGAACTGGCTGCCCAGACAGAGCTGCATCTGCCCATACTGTGATCATGGAGAATTAGAGACAGACACACTTCCTCACAAGCTGCCCTATCTATGAGGAAATTTTATCCAAACACACTCTCTCTCTCTCACACACACACACGCGCGCACACACTCACTGACATACACACACACACACACACTCACACTGACACTCACATACACGCACTCACACACACACACTCTCTCACTTAAACACGCACACACTCACACACACTCTCTCACACACACTGACACTCACACACGCGCACTCACACTGGCACTCAAACACACACACTCTCACACACTCACTCTCTCACACACACACTCACACTCTCTCTCTCTCTCTCTCTCTCTCTCTCTCACACACACACACTCACACACAGAATTATAAATTGTTCATAGAATTCTAAAACCTTGATTGTTCCATTTACCCTTTTAAATATATTTAATATGTGCATGTTTGTTTTATATACATGTGTTCTAGATTCACTGTAAACATTAGAAATGCTTTGGCAATACATTGTAACAATTGTCATGCCAATAAAGCACACTTTGAATTGAATTGATATCTATGAGGGTGAGTAAATGATGAAATTTTTCATTTTTTGAACAAGAGTGCAACATCATGCACTGAGGTGAAACAGAGCATGTTATAACAGTTTTAGCTCAGGAACTTGAGTTTATGCAGCTGGTTGGAACTCAGATAGTATCAGTTTATGGTTTAAAGGGCTCAACCACATAAACTCTCACATGTGGGCCAATTTATTTATTTATTTTCGGTTCCTGTCTAGTTTGCTGCACTGGTGGGCCGTCCCGTTATCCCACATCTCCCTGATTCCTGCACATTTCCTGTTCAGGAAAGTGGGCGTTAGTCATCTTGAGCAATCATCATCTGGGATCAACTTTTAAAGCAGCAGACTATTCAAATGCGGTGTGGTTTTAGTGCTGCTCAGTGTTGTGCATTTGGTTTTTGGGGTGATTTGAGACCCACGCAGACACCTTTATAGAGGTTCCCACACAATCTTATCTGAAACAGTTTCTTTATGCTGCAAAGTGCAGTTTAATCATTTCCCTTCACACCTTTCAGGAAGGAAAGCAGTGTTTGCCATGTCAAGTATTACTATTGCTCATTCTTAGGGTTAGGGATTTCAGTGCTAACCCGAAGTATTAAACTGACACCGTTTGCACTGCGGACATGAATGAAGCTTGTTATGAAGACTTTAATAAAATTAATTCAATTTATGATTTTCTTAGACTTACGGATTGTAGACAATTATATTTTTAGACAATTATACAGATTGTATGCATCATATAGGACATAATTTCATCCTTAATTGTGATATTTATATATTTGTTTGTTTATTCTTTCATTCATTTTATTTTTATACTTTTAAAAGAAATATAAGAATCTCCTATTAACCATTTATTTTTGCAAACTTTATAAGACATACAAATATCCATTTATATATTCATTCATTTTATTTTTATGAACTTTATAAGAAATATAAAAATCTACAATTGACCAAATATTTATTTATTCATTCATTCATTTTTGTAAACTTTATAAGAAATACATAATTTCTTCCATTGGCCATGTATTTATTTGTTTGTAACCTTATATACAATTTGAAAATCTCCTATTGAAATGTTCAATGATGACATCCATTGTAATATTTATTAAATTGTCGTCTTGCTTACATTCCATTCATTTACAGCCAAGCACGGATGCCTCAAAACCTAAACCTATATTTACACTATACTTTTGCTGCATTGCAGGCACTACTATTTAAGAAAATACAAATCTAGTTGGAGAGTTAAAGTTGTTCTAGACCGACGCCCCGCCACTGCTGTCAAGGCAAGAGTGAGTAATGTGAGATGTTATAATTTTGACCCCTGAGGGGGATGACCGCAACTGCATCACATGAACTGAATTAGCACGCATGGTAAAGGAACGTGCCATAACTGATAACTCTAATTCATTGCAATGATGAGCATCCCAGTGTGGTTTAGGTGGGTAAGAGTGATGCACGCTGACTTATTAGTAGTAGGAGTAAAAAAATATTTTCCAGGCATGTTTCCCATTGCTTGTCATAGAACGTGTGATTGGGGACTTTCCCATTGAGTTCAGGCAAACGATGTCCACCTTAGTGATGAAATGTATCAAACACTCAAAAAAGTGAAACTTTGAATTTCCGCTGTCCCGCAGTTTAAATGTAGGTCAGGGGGTCAGAATCAAAATGTGTGGCCGTGTTTCCACCCAAAGCTGTAGCAGAGGTGGTACAGTTCATCACCTGTGAACTCTGCTGCAAAAATGACACTCGTGATGAATGCTTCAATGAAGAAATCTCAAGCTTTTAGAAGAATTTTGTTCACATTTATTTATCTTAAAATATATGGCAGACATTCATATAAATAACCAATAAATAGTTTCATAAATAAATAAGCAGCAAAGCTTATGTAAAACATTCTAGTGCTTTTCTTGGAAAAAAAAAATACAACTTAGAGAACTGGCAACATGTCGGTCTTCATAGAAGTTACATACACATCTAAATTAAGGATACATTCCTAGCAGTGCAATGTATAAAGACGTATAACATGATATCATAACCAGTATGATACATCACATAAAAAAGAAACCAATCATTTAAATAGTTTAACCCTGATGTTTTATAAGTTTCCTAAACATTGTCTAGAAATAGCTTTTTATGACCCAACGCCTGCAGTGGTCAAGAGCAGGTTAACCTTCAGATGATCACAGTCGTTGCACCAGATTTTCGATGTTGTTTAGAAACTGCTTAACATCAGTCTGATTGTAAAGTTTCTCACAGATGCAGTTTGGGCTTGAGCTTGGTGAAACCTAGTGAGAGTAGAAGGAGAAAGGAGAAAACAATATGTCAAAAGAGTCTTCACTCTTTAAAATAAAGGTTCAAAAAGTTTTTTGTTCTTCCAGGGATGCTATAGAAGAGTCATTTTAGGTTCCCCAAAGAACCTTGCATTTTTTAAAAGAATTTAGTTTTTTCTTAGTGTGAAGAATATTTTAAAACTATAAAGAACATTTTTTCACTGTACACTCTTATAAAAAAACTGCTTTTGGAA
Source organism: Rhinogobio ventralis (assembly GCA_039654625.1). Classification (NCBI taxonomy): domain Eukaryota; kingdom Metazoa; phylum Chordata; class Actinopteri; order Cypriniformes; family Gobionidae; genus Rhinogobio; species Rhinogobio ventralis. The sequence goes on from CM077198.1 coordinate 4,986,180, forward strand.
GCTTTATTTTTGCCATAGAAGAACCATTTTTGGTGCCCCCAAAAACCTTTCAGTGAGCAGTTCTTAAAATAAGCATTTTTTTTGTATGAACAGAGTTTTAAAACCCTTTTTCCACTATAAAGAACATTTTGTGCAATGGAAAGGTTCCATGGATGTTAAAGGTTCTTCATGAAACCACTGATGCCAATAAAGAACCTTTATTTTTAAGTAACACCAATCATGCCTGTTAACTTGTGTACCACTACTTCAGGCCGAATAGATGAAGCATATAAAATTGTTTTAATCTGTGTTAACAGTAGTTACATTTCACTTACTTTCAACCCCCGCGACAGTCCAGTCATGAGGTTATCGAAGACTTCAAAGTCCTCTTTGTCAACTTCAGTTTTGCATTCATTTGCAAGGACGTTTATCTCTTCAATAGTGCAGTTCAGCGCTGAAGGCAAGCAGTCCTAGAAAGAAACGGAGACAGGAGTGTGTTAGGCCTAGAGTTTTTACTCGTCCTTGAGTTGCTTGCAGAGCGCATCTGTCTCTGTAAATCTCTAAGCTGCTGTGAGCGTGTGTGTGAGAATTGTTGTGAGAGCTGGCTTGAGGTTTGGCTTTCTCGTAGTAACCTCCTTCCTGTGTGTGTGATCTATCTCTCTTCAGCAAACAAACTGATGCTTAAAGCGCAAAAAAAACGTAACTTACCTCACGAATGTCAAAAGGAGAGTAGAGTTTTGTATCCGTTTGCTGAAAAAAACAACAACATTAATGCATAAACAGTTTAAAATTGCTTGATTATTGCTGGGTTTTTTTATTTTATTTTAAAAAAGCAAATAATACTTACACAATTTTTAGCAATATTTTTAAGATGGTTAAGATCCTGCAATAACTCCCTTTTAACCTCAGCGTTTCGCTTCACAGGCTGGGCGCTCAGGCAGCACACCAGCGCCAGTGTCAGAGCACAAATCCAGTGTAGAGCAGACATGTTGTCAGTGAACGTCCTTTGAGGTTCGAGTCACCTGTTGGATGGTTATCCTCAGTGCACAAGTGCAAGTGACTTGTAACCAGCTCGTGTGGTCTATTTATTTGACAGCACTTGGAAAAATAAATGGGTGGGCAGAACAACTTCAGATATTAGCAAATACAATCAACTGCTGGAGTTTTTTTTTTTCCTATTGATGACTGTTGGGATTTTTCTTATTGCCCTTTCTCCCTCATCGAGCCCCCACCCCCCTGTCCTTCCACCCTCAGAGAGACTGTGTGTGTGCGCGCACACATTGAGGTTTTACACAGAGGCGATATTCTGAATGTGGCAAAGTAGTCACCAATATTTAGTAAAAAACTTAAGTCAAAATATTTTGTCTAGCTTCCTGTCACCTCTTGATGTGATGCATGTATTTCGCATTAGATCATACTGTTACACCATTACATCATAGGCATCATCAGGTCATTGCTTGTGTGGGTTTGCTCTAGTTTATTTGCATAGGAAACCCTCAGGAACTGCTACTTTATACGCTGAAAAACATTTTCTGTAGGATTTACTTTTACTGAGAAAATGTAAAGTAAATTTGGCAAATATTTACTGAAGATTCACTAGTACATTTTACAAATAATTACTAGGAAACACCAAGTAACACAAACCGTGAAATTTTGATCATACTCCAATAATCTTTGTTGTACAAATAATTTTTACAGTGTAGGTTTTTACTCACTTCTTGAGTAAAAATGATGGCGTCTCCTTTCTCTGACAGCAGTGGGCGCTTTGAGGCATTATATTGGTGGATATGTTTCTGGGTTACTGAAAATAATGCATGGTGTCAAACAATACAATGGTGTGCTAAATGAACAACATCAAGTCATGTCAGATGTATTTATATAGCACTTTTCACAATAGACAGCATGCTTCCCAGAACATTCCCACCCGTCTGTCTGCTTGGACAAACTGCTTTAAAGTCATGCCAGTGCTTTGAAAGCTACAGAGTGTTACACATTTGGGGGAATTGGCCTACATATGGCTTTATTACACTTTTCTACACTGTTCTGTCTGGTGCTTCATATATAGAACATTTTAGGGGTTCCATTAGAGCTGCACAATTCTGGATAAACTGTGTTTTTTTGAACACACAAACTAATTAAAATAACATGTAATTTACTAGAGGTTCTAAAAAAAATGTTAAAGGGTTAGTTTAGCAACCCTGGGAGGGACCAAAACTGTGACAAAACTGGTCAAGAGCCTAAATAAGATTTTTGAAAGCTCCATGAAGGACACAGCAAACCAGGAGCAACCTGACTGCCTGCCTCACAGCGATTGACAGGAAAGTTAAAAGCCTGGATGTGCCAACGCTCAGTCCTGCCAAGGCTACTTTAGCTCCTGCTACTGTACGAAGTGCCAATGACAACAGTGGAGGCTCTAGAAAAAAAACATCCGTCAGTTTTTCCGGAGGTGGCTCCCTCGGTCTCTAAGCAGCATTGACCTGTATGGGCATTCCACCAAGCTGCAGCTCCCCATCAGCGGACTGGTTGAGGAGTTTATAGTCACTCGAGCCAGGGTGGTTATGATGTACCAAGACTCGTTTGACGTTAAAGTCGCAATCACAGGAATACTCATAAAGACTGGAAGGCCCAGTAAGCTGTTGACAGAGCAGAGGCTGGGCAGTTGCAGCAAGATGGTTGACATCTACAAAGGAGGAACCTGGACCAGATGGGAGCATGCCGAACCTCACAAGATCACCTGGTCAGACCTCTGGAGACACAAACAGCTATGCATTAGGTTTCTCATCCAATCAGTTTATGATGTTCTCCCCAGCCTGGCCAACCTTCATAGCTGGGGAATGGCAAACACCCCAGTGTGCCAACTGTGCCAGTGGAGGGTTACCTTAGAGCACGTCCTCAGTTGCTGTTCGAAGGCATTGGGGGAAGGGCGATATCGCTGGCACCATGACCAATTTTTAAGGTCTTTGGCGGGTACGATCAACACAGGGATTCAAGAAAGCAAGAATTAGCACGCCCCCTAACAGTACATCCCCTTCATCAGAGCTGGGGTGAAGGCACCTCATCGATCTCTTCTTGACATAGCACGGAACTGGCAGCTCCAGGTCAACCTAGGAAGGCAGCTCAAGTTCCCAGAAAACATCGCTACCAGTATGATCTGCTCTGCCCAATAACATTGGAGTCGACAAAGCAAGTGGTCTTGCTAGAACTGACTGTCCCCTGGGATTGAGGAAGCCAATGAGTGCAAGAAGGCTAAATATGCAGACGTTTTACAGAGTGCTGGAGCAATGGTTGGAAAGCCCGCTGTTAGCCAGTTAAAGTTTCAAGTGTCAGGGCTTTGCTGGCAAATCACTACATCAAACTCTTAAACTCTTTTGGTGTTAGAGCCATCAAGAACATCCTGGAGGCCGCTGAAAAGGCCTTGCGATGGCTGTGGATCCAAAGGGGGGATCCGTGGCTTAGTGCGCAACTTGGACGCAAGTCAGGGACTGATCACCTCCGGCTGGGTCGCCCGCTGGCATCAGAAGAGTATGTCAAAACCCAAAAATTCTGTCATTCATTACCCTCATGTCATTCCAAACCCGTTAAGCTGGGCTCACACTGTGCGATTTCTACTGTTGTACTAGCTTGCAGGCGGAAATCGCATTGGAAATCTGTGATGCTTGTATGGTTGGGGCTCGCATTATGTGAGAGGAATTACGAGCTGAGCCGAGTACGTTATGAGCACCTCCCGACCTCCTGAAAAATGTTACAAATATTCAGGGAGTCGGCCCTGATTTTGACCAGTGTGTATAGGCAGTGTATTGCCAATCATACACATCCATGGTATAATATAATTATTATAGACCAGTGGCTGCAACCCTACAGCGTGCGCATACACTGACACACACAAATACACTCTCTTGTTGTTTTTGTTGAAAGGAATGGCTGTATTTTTCTCTGTTATTCACCAAATCATTTGCACACTCTTCTTTTTATTAGGGGTTCAATTACATCTATTGTAATTGTTAGAATTTTCAAAGATCAGCATTCTCCCCTAAAAGTGACCGGGCAGACCAAACCGCAAGCAAACAGCAACAGCGCAAACGCAGATTTCAATGTTCTGGCGTGATTTTGAAAGGAATGAGTCATTTAGGAATGAGATCGCGTGGGTGTTTTAATAGAGATTGTGATCTTTTAGCGATTAATTCTCTAGATTCCATCATAGGATCATTTTATGGATTTAGTTTGAATTAATGTTGTTTTAATACATTTTTTTATTTCAATTAAATTTCTTGAATTAAGCAGTTCATAAACATACTTTATCACTAGAAAAAAAAAACTGAAATAACCTGTTAAACATGAAAATGTAATGCATCATTTAAGACATTTCTCCTTATATAAAACCTTTTTAAAATAAAGGGTTATTTAAAATTGAGTCAAGAATCCTAGAGTTCTATATAGAACCCCACAGAACCAGAGTGTATAGTTGTTTCTGCACATTAAACTGAATCAGAAAGCATTTAAATATTTAAAAAAACAAGAAATGTAAACATTATAATACAAAGAAATTGAAATAAAGAACTGTTTACATGTGTTCAAGAGAACAAAACCAACACTTTCTGGGAAATTTGCGCAAAATATCTGTAAAAAAAATGGCAGTTTCTGCAATTGGGAAGCCACAGCGCACAGATGAAACGCAACAAAACACTGTCATGTTCTCTTGCGTTCGGATGCTGGTGTTTGGGAACACAATCATGTGAAATGCTTCTGGGAGGGAATTAAACCAAATCATTTCGATGACAGACTTTGCCTCTGCCATTTCAGAACGATCAAACCAACATTTGAGATGCTGTGATGCGATTGGTCTGCTGGTTATTCCAGTTATCCAATCACATCCTCTGTTGAGGCAAAGTCATGTGAGGATTTATTTGGTAAATGTGTTTTTTCATTGTAGTTTATGTACGTCTTCTTATTGGATAAATTTATCTGCCTCAACTGAGCGCATTTCAGAATTTATGCACATCTTGGCGTTTTTATTCAGCTTTTTTTTTTATGCGATATTCCAAAATGTGCATAAAAATCGGTAAATGGAAACATAGCTTTGTTTCAAGGCAGCAAAAGTAGCGAGTTGAGAAATCAGTTGAACAGTAGCCTAATGTTTGTAAATATTAAGTGTTACTGAATGAAATATATCATTTTCATGTTGCCTTTTTATTGGATGACGTGAGCTGATATCATTTCCCAACATTATGCTGTAGTGATTTAGAACTTCCTGAGGATGCAGTACAAACCTACTGTGTTTTTTGAAGCTGCAATGCACACGATTTCTCTCCTCTAGATCTAAAAGCAGTGGTTTTCAGTAAACAGTAGATTTACTTCTGTTTCTTTCCTGTACACACTACATGCATCCAGTTTGCAGTGATTATCTCCATACTCTTCCTTCCTCATTAACATCTATACTTACATTTGAGACTCGTTCATACAAATTGGACAACAATGAAGTGGATAATGGCTTTCCAAATAAACTCTCCCACAGGAGAAACAGTGACATAATTTCCCTTTATACAGTGGCATAACAAACAAGTCCTTGGCACAGTGCAAATTCTTTCAAAAAGGGTTGGTACCATAGTATAGTGATGGTATTGTCATGGTATACCAGTGCTATATGATTATCATATTCAAACTATGGTGTTTACAAGTATTTTAAAAGTACATTGCTGTATTACCTTTCATGGTAGTGTCCAAAAAACAGTGATCTGGTACTTTTTTGAGAGTGAAATCAGGTCATTAAATGTGTCATCTGTGCCAGGAATCATTCAGTGATGGCCACTGGTGTGGAGTAGCAAACTACTGACTTAAAAAAACTGCCATGGAAAAATGTGCAGTACTTGTGACATTATCACTAATAGCCTACATTTTGCTCAGAGACTGGTTTCCCCCATTTACACAGTTTAATGTTTCTGCACGTTGTATGCTACGTAAATCGATTTGGTTTGTGGTAAATAATCCAGAAAACATTGTTATATTATGTTTTCCCTAAAAATCACTTTTGTATGGAATGAAGCTTTAAAATAGCCTCATGTTTATGCAGTCATAGCATGGCTTCAGTAAGTTTCCCCTTTACTCTAGTATGAATCATTGGGGATTGATTCAGTTTGATAATTTTTCCATGTTGCGTAACAGATAGATTGATCTAGGGGACAAAAATGGTTTGGTTGTATGCACTGATATTCATGCAAATTAGTTTTTAAGGTTAACGTGAGTAAGTTTGACACAGTGGGATTGAAAGATATTTGAATAGTAAAGTTACACTTAAAAAGTGCATGAAAAATTATGCTAGAACTTAAGCACATTTTATTAATAGCAACGTTTCAGCAAAACAAGTAGCCTTTGTCAAGGTAAGTGTTGACAAAGGCTACTTGTTTTGCCGAAACGTTTTAATAAAATGTGCTTAAGAAAGTGTGCAGTTATATTTTCTTTTCATTAAGAACTTAAATACACTCACCTAAAGGATTATTAGGAACACCTGTTCAATTTCTCATTAATGCAATTATCTAATCAACCAATCACATGGCAGTTGCTTCAATGCATTTAGGGGTGTGGTCCTGGTCAAGACAATCTCCTGAACTCCAAACTGAATGTCAGAATGGGAAAGAAAGGTGATTTAAGCAATTTTGAGCGTGGCATGGTTGTTGGTGCCAGACGGGCCGATCTGAGTATTTCACAATCTGCTCAGTTACTGGGATTTTCACGCACAACCATTTCTAGAGTTTACAAAGAATGGTGTGAAAAGGGAAAAACATCCAGTATGCGGCAGTCCTGTGGGCGACAATGCCTTGTTGATGCTAGAGGTCAGAGGAGAATGGGCCGACTGATTCCAGCTGATAGAAGAGCAACTTTGACTGAAATAACCACTCGTTACAACCGAGGTATGCAGCAAAGCATTTGTGAAGCCACAACACGCACAACCTTGAGGCGGATGGGCTACAACAGCAGAAGACCCCACCGGGTACCACTCATCTCCACTACAAATAGGAAAAAGAGGCTACAATTTGCACGAGCTCACCAAAATTGGACAGTTGAAGACTGGAAAAATGTTGCCTGGTCTGATGAGTCTCGATTTCTGTTGAGACATTCAGATGGTAGAGTCAGAATTTGGCGTAAACAGAATGAGAACATGGATCCATCATGCCTTGTTACCACTGTGCAGGCTGGTGGTGGTGGTGTAATGGTGTGGGGGATGTTTTCTTGGCACACTTTAGGCCCCTTAGTGCCAGTTGGGCATCGTTTAAATGCCACGGCCTACCTGAGCATTGTTTCTGACCATGTCCATCCCTTTATGACCACCATGTACCCATCCTCTGATGGCTACTTCCAGCAGGATAATGCACCATGTCACAAAGCTCGAATCATTTCAAATTGGTTTCTTGAACATGACAATGAGTTCACTGTACTAAAATGGCCCCCACAGTCACCAGATCTCAACCCAATAGAGCATCTTTGGGATGTGGTGGAACGGGAGCTTCGTGCCCTGGATGTGCATCCCACAAATCTCCATCAACTGCAAGATGCTATCCTATCAATATGGGCCAACATTTCTAAAGAATGCTTTCAGCACCTTGTTGAATCAATGCCACGTAGAATTAAGGCAGTTCTGAAGGCGAAAGGGGGTCAAACACAGTATAAGTATGGTGTTCCTAATAATCCTTTAGGTGAGTGTATATAACAAAAATAATATTTGACCCACTGGAGTGAAGGTAATTTTTTGTGGATTTATGTGTGTTTTAGAGCAGAAAATGTATGGCTTCTCAAAAAAAAAAAAAAAAAATTGTGTGTATGTGTGTATATATATATATATATATATATATAGTGTATTATATTATATGCATTATATATTATATAATATATTACCTTATGTTTATATATATATAGTGTATATGTGTGTGTGTGTCTGTATGTTTATATATTTCTATGTATATATAGGTCTGTTTATCTTGGTGCAAGCATACATATTTCTTTTGTGACAGATTTAGAGGGTAAGACATACTTTTGTCTGATCTTATCTTGATATCTCTGTCAACATGGCGAAACAAAATAAACTTGTCGTCATTTACTCATGCGCCGCCATCATTCCAAGCAAAACAATACAAAAGGTATTTGAGTTTAAAAAAAAAAAATTAGATAAAATAGACATTGTCATCATTTACTCATTTACATTTATGTACCGTCATATCGTTCCAAACCTCTGTGATTTTTATTTGTTCTGTGGAAAACCAAAAAAAAAAGCCTTTTTTTTTGTCTATACAATGAACGTTAATGAACCTCAATGTTATTAGCGGGTTAATATATAAGTAATGCAGGAGCAACATGAGGGTGAGTAAATAATGACAATGTTTATTGGTAGGTAAACTGACCTTTAAGTCTACATGGTAATTATATGTTAGGAAACAAGCAATTATATATCCTACATGAGCAAATGCGAATCAAGATGAGCCAAACGATACTTTAAACAGTTAGTTCACCCAAAACTATTTGTTATTGTATCATTTAAGACTTTTATTCATCTTCGGAACACAAATGAAGATCTTTTTGATGAAATCTGAGTGATTTCTGTCCCTCCATTGATTTCACTACAAATATCTTCATTGGAGTTTCTAGCACAAATTTTAACAGCTTTTTGTTTTTCGTTTCTTTGATGAGTCTTACCCACTTTCAAGTGTTGGTAAAATAATTAATAAAGCTAGAATAAAAAGTTTTTTGTTGTTTAAATGCAGAGGCTCTGTTTTGATATACTGATTCAAAACACATTTGATTTATTGACTCATACATATTTGATATATTTACTGTTTACATTCCTACAACAAATTATTCTGGGGGCCTTGAAAGTTTTGTGAATATGATCAGAAATGTTGGTGCTGGCTGGCAACTTAAGAAAATGCTGGCGGGGCAGAGTTAAATGGGACATTACAGAGTTGCATCCTAATCCTTGGTGGGAAATAAAACCTAACATGCAAGAAGCCGTTTTTGATATAAAGTACTGGTTTCTCAGTGGAACTTTCTCCTCATGAAAGGCCTTATCACACATAATGACTGTCCTTTGGTGGTTAGTGAGATGCAAGTGTGTAGGAAGTGTTTAGTGAAAGTGCGAGAGAAGGGAAGCCTCCAGGGAAAAGCCCTCGGGTGCGCTTTGGAAGGGCTTGTGCATCACAGGTGTTACATTCTTCTAAGGGTGGGAAGGAAGCGGCGTTGTCACGGAAAAATATCTTTCAGCACCTCAGGGTTCCCTCTGTGTGTGTGTGTGTGATCACGCTCTGATTTTTATCTTGAACAGTCGTCACTGTTACGTCAGAATCCCACTGACTTTTACCCTAAAACCCACTCTTAGGAATTCTTGACAGCAGGATTTTTATGGGCATTTTAAATTTCGTCCTGTCTACTTCGTGTCATGACGAAAATGGATAGTTGATTATTTTCCCTTTAAACTTGAAGCACATCAAAGGTTGAGCTTAGAAACAAGGGTTTTAATAACTCAAAAACATAATTGGTTGGCTCAACTTAAGTCTAATGACCGGAAGACACCCACCCTCTGTCATTCAAAACATAATGGTTTTGGTAAAAATCTTCCAAAATGAAGAGAACCCTTTGATGTCTGTCCGATGACCGCAGGTTTACAACTGTTATTTGCTTAATGAATCACCAGCATGTTCTCCTTAGATCTTCTGTGTAAAAAAACATCTAGTGTCCTCCACCGCCCACCTGTGGAAAAACGGCTGGACTTTTTAAGTTGATTGTGGTCATAAAAGACTATTTTCACAATTCCTGGGTTCTCAGAAGTGGAAGTAATTATATAGGTAAACTTCTGTAGTAGTGAACGGTAGACAACAGTTGACTTGCTCTCTTGTTTCATACAAACGCAGCTGCTGCCATTAGTGAACGGTAGACAACAGCTGTATTCCCAAATTCCTAATAGAGAGAAAAAATATTGAGAGATTAATTACAATGCTCAAAAGAGAGAATCGCGTGAAATTTGCCATCATTCCCGTAGCCATTGAATTAGAAAATCCGTCGCAGCAGTTTTTGTTTCTGTAATTAACTGCAGAGGAAATATAACACAAAGTATAGCATTATGAATATTTATTACACGGCTCTGTGGATACTTCTGATTGGTCAATCGCGCCATCCAGCGGTATGTTATTCTCTGATAACAACTGGTAAAAACTGATAACACGGGCTCATCCGGGTAACTGGAGTCAGTGCTTTACGCTGTGTGGTGAGCTAATAAAATATTAAAACTCAAATCAATATTTTGTGTGCAATTATTAAATTGTCATCCGGTATCGCAGACTCGCTCTCTTGTTTCGTACAAACGAAGCTGCTGCCATTTTGTGACCGTTGTTTTGTACACTGTAATGGATTATAAGATAACAAACAGATTCAAACAGAATACAAGTGGTATGACTGTACCGTATCCTTTAAATGTCCGTGTAGTGTAAACTTGCCGCTTGCTAGCAACTGCTTTCTTTGCGGAAAGCTTTGCATTTAAAGATAAAATATTTCGAGCTAGATCAATATTTCATGTCTAATTATTTACTTATGTGGCAAGTAGTAGCCATGTAATAAGTGGGATAATGATCATTCAGCCGGTGGTTATCGCAGAATAAACCTCTTCAGGGTAATGCTCCGCTTCGCGTCGTGGTTTATTCTGTGATGATAACCGACTGGATGTACATTTATCCCTTACATATAACAGTTTTAAAAATTAAAATATGAAAAACTTTACTGGATTTGTGATATTGATAACAAAAACGAAGCTGTGAGAAATAGACTTAAATCTATTTCTAATGGTGTGTGCTGTATAGAGGTCCTAGACCACGTCATTTTCGAAACTCACACTTTTCATTACCGTTTTATGGAGTTTTTGTCATTTGGAAAGATTTTTTGTCCACTGAACAATCGGTATGTTGTTAAACAGCATTTTTATGCAGCCTCGTTTTCATTTTTGTCAAAAATTAAATAGGGTGCTACCCTGACTAAAGCCCCGTTCACACTTCCAGCGACAAAGCGAACCCGATCCCATTAATTTCAGTAGAGAGCTGGCCATTTCTGGCGTCATAAGTTGGCCCACCCTTTGCAGCTTCAACTCTTCTGGGAAGGCTTTCCACAAAGGTTTAGGAGTGCGTTTATGGGAATTTTTGACCATTCTTCTAGATGCGCATTTGTGAGGTCAGGCACTGATGTTGGACGAGAAGGCCTGGCTTGCAGTCTCTGCTCTAATTCATCCCAAAGGTGTTCAATCGGGTTGAGGTCAGGACTCTGTGCAGGCCAGTTAAGTTTCTCCACATCAAACTCGCTCATCCATGTCTTTATGGATCTTGCTTTGTGCACTGGTGCGCAGTCATGTTGGAACAGGAAGGGGCCATCCCCAAACTTTTTCCACAAAGTTGGGAGCATGAAATTGTCCAAAATGTCTCGGTATGCTGAAGCATTAAGAGTTCCTTTCACTGGAACTAAGGTGCCAAGCCCAACCCCTGAAAAACAACCCCACACCATAATCTCCCCTCCACCAAACTTTACACTTGGCACAAAGCGGCAGGCAAGTACTGTTCTCCTGGCAACCGCCAAACCCAGACTTGTCCATGGGATTGCCAGACAGAGAAGTCTGTGTAGACTTAAAGGACACCTCAGTTCAATGATTTGGAGGGGTGTCCCAATACTTTTGGCAATATAGTGTATATACACTGTGTTCCAAATGATTGTGCAAGTGACCGTTTTTGCTAAATATTAGTTGTTTTCATGCTTTTTGCAAGACATAGCAAAATTACATGCTATTAATCGTCAGAGAGATCTTTCTTCCTCCCTATATTGCATGAGAACTGTGACTTGCTTATTAATGTGGAACAACCTTTTCCATTTACCTTAGTAGACCTTATTTATTTTGTGACATTTTGTATATACCTTGAATACCAATGTATACCTTGAACACATTGCTTTGGATAAAAGTGGCTGGTCAAATCTAATGTATTGAACATATGATCTGAAGTCAGCGTGTTTTTATCTTAACTGGGTTGGCAGGAAGTTCCCACATGATTTGACATTCTGAAGTGGTTTAAGCATTGAAGCCACTTGTGAGGGGCTCAGGCCTGCAGGGTCAGGTGTGATCGAGATAAACGCTGTGGGCTGCAACAGTGATAATACTCATTTACATAAAAGTTCTCCTCAAAAACCCACACATTTGCGTCAGTGTGAGCTACCTGGACTATGGAAAGATGGCAAGAAGGAGAAATAGTTTCAGTTAGTTTAACGTGTGTGTGTGTGTGTGTGTGTGTGTGTGTGTGTGTGTGGCCGAATCATAATTAGCAAAGCATGAGCTATGATAAGGATCTCTGATTTGATGATTTGATTTGATAGATAGATACAGACAAAGAGACAAACAGACAGAATGATAGAGACTAACAGATTGACAAAATGATAGATTGACAGACACAAAAAGATAGATAGACAGACATACAGAATGATAGACAGACAGACAGACAGAATGATAGACAGACAGACAGACAGACAGATAGATAGATACAGACAGACAGAATGATAGACAGACAGATAGACAGACAGAGATAGATACAGACAGAC